>WEDG01006948.1:0-13232 GCA_017591395.1 Schistocephalus solidus | reverse complement strand
TGCAGACGTGGTCTGAGAGATGGCTGCTGATTTCAATGTGCAAAAGTGTGCCGTCCTCCAATCTTGCATTCAACAAACTACCCTATCCCCCAGAGCAGCAGGACATATCATTCCGAAAACATCCAAATTTTGCAGCATCTACGCAAAAAGACTCAGGCATTTGATACGATAATTCAGTTCTCATTTCAGTCTGCTGTCAAAGCCGCAAAATAAAGCCACGGAGTGCTGCACGCTATCGTGCTGGCGTTTTGCCTTCGATGAAGATCTTCTTTGGCAGAGTGTACGGCACATTTGTTTAACCACACCTAGAACATGGCATACAGGCGTTGCGGCTACATAGCAAAAGGACACAGCTATCTGGAGAAAGTGCAGCGTCGGCAACAAAGCTAGTAAGCGGTCTAAAACCACACTTACATAGATAGACTGGCAAGCTCAAATTTATTCCCCAGCCACAGGCAACAAAGAGGGATCTATCCTGGTTTACAAGATAATAAACGGTCTTGAGAAGTAGACATGCTTCGAAAACAAGTTTCAGTGGCACCTCTCGCCTTCATCTCCGTGGGCACACAATGAGCGCACGAAAATGTCCGCTTTCAAACCTCCGCTCTGAATTCTTCACACAACGTGTCATACAACAGTGGAACAACCTTCCACAGTCAGTCGGAGGCAACTTCCCTTCAAATACAAACAACGCTTGATAATTACATGCGTCCCTCTCTCCAAGTCCGAACTCTAAAACCAGACATATATTGTAAAAACAATGCTTCCTTTGAGTTATAGGCACTTGCGCGGTGACTTGATACAAACATTCCGTATCGTGCGTGGCATGGATTGCAGCCTTCTATATGATGAGGTTTACAACTAAAGCGCGTCGTTTGAAGTGGTTTTCGATTTCCGAAGTCCACTCGAGCATGAGTTTTTCAGTCTCCACGCAGTGTAGAGACACGGTGCTGCATGACAAGTATCAAAGATGTCTGTATATTCCCTGAAGTTCGGTAAAGTGCGGCTTGGACGTAAGGATTCTGAGGCTTGAAAAAACAAAAAATTCTACTGCTGAGGATTCTTCCCTGCCCCAGGATTGATCTCAACTGGAATTGATAGCCTCGATCTTTGCTGATTTCTGAAACTCACGCCGGCTGTGTGCTCCCTGCATCTGCTTTCAATCGCTGAAGGGCTCGAAACCAAAGGCAGCTGAGTCCAGAAGGCAACATGTACACTACATTGGATCAGACGTGCGTTTAAAAATATTCCCCTGATCTATTCGGAAAAGTCTATGGCGCCTTTTGTGAGACCACATTTAGATTACGGAGTACCAGCTTGGATACCGTGGATGAAGAAAGATGTTGACCTCCCTCGAACAGGTGCAACGGAGAGCAACGAAGATGGTTGACGGTCTTAAGACTTTACCGTACCAAGACAGATTGAAAAAAAGCTTGACTTATTTCCTCTTTCCTACAGGTACTTACGGTGTAGCCTGCTCTGGACATTCCGGATTATCCGGGGCCATGATTCCACCCTGAGATCGGAGGATTTCTTCGACTTTGCCTGCACAACTCATCTGCGTGGTCATCCTTACAAGGTTAATAGCGAACGCACGCGATTGAACCTCAGAAAGTATTCTTTCAGCCAACGAGTGGTTCGACCTTGGAACTCGTTACCAAGTGAGATGGTTACCTCTGAAAGCATTATTGATTTTAAAAGAAGGCTTGATTGCATTGTATTTGACAAAAGACGACTGTCACAGCCTGATTTCTTAAAACCAGCCTTTTAAAAATCTTTCGGGCTCTACTTTTCTTCCACAATGTTTCGCTTATGGCTGTGAAAAACGCATTTGAAGTTATGTTATGCTTTGACTCAAACATTTTTAAAATGTACAACATTTTATATTGACTGTACACATGCAATGATAACCTAACATTCATAGGGTCATCAAGGGCAATGCCTGTAACCCTTCAAAAAATATACATATATATCCCCTCTGTATTGCCTATAAGAGAGAGGAGAAATTTTAAGTCTTTCTAGGCGGCCCTCATAGGGTAGGCATTCCAACCCGCTGACTAGTTTCGTTGCCCTCCGTTGAACTTTCTCCAGCAGAGCGTAGTTATGTTTCGTCCAAGGGTGCCACGCCTGAACGCAATAGTCCAACACCGGCCGGATAAATGTTCCAAACACGCGCCCAAAAAGCTCTTCGTCAAAATTAACGAAGGACCTCCTGATTGCGCCCAAGATACACATAGCTTTCTTTGCGATATTCTACAGTGCGACGATGGTTTGAGAGTTGGTGTTATCCATATACCCAAGTCCTTTAGAATGTTTACCTACTGGAGTTGGTGACCACTGATGGAGTACTGGTATTCAAATCTAATCAGCCTTCTGGAACTAGACCGCAGTCGGATTATTTGGCATTTGTTAAGATTAAGGTTCAGCAGCCACTCATCACACCATGTTTGCAAGCGATCTAAGTTTTGTTGTAATTTTCGCGCATCCTCCGGTTTGATCCTCTTCTGCGATTGAAAGCAATTTGCAGGGAGCAAACAGCCGGCGTGAGTTTCAGAAATAAGCAAGGATCGAAGCGTTCAGTCGCAATTTACGAACTCAAAAGAATATGTAGACAGGTTCTTCAAAAACTTCACAGCAGCGGTTCTTCTACACTTAGGTAGAGACTAAATACTCGTAGGCTCGAAGGACTTGAAGTTCAAAACCATTTTCGTGAGTGGGGTTCCTCACAGTTCAGTACTAGGGTCAATACTGTTTTTAATATACGTGGACGATTGTGCCAGGAATCTGGACTGTAAAGCAGCAATGTTTGCCGCCGACATCAAAATCGGTAATACAATCCAGAGCCCTGGTGACGAAGATAAACTGCAGCTCAACCTTACTCGGTTGGAGGAGTGGTCGAGTCATTGGCTTTTGCGGTTCAACGTCTATTAGTGTACATTAATTCGCTTAGGCAACCCATCTGGATATGCAGAAAGTAGAAGCTACTGTCTTAAACGTGAAGCCTTAAAATACGTGGAAACCCAAATGGACCTTGGTGTGCTGACGGCCACCACCTTAAAACCATCGTCTTACTGCTTGAAAGTGGCGAAGAGCGCAATTTCGGTGTTGCATGCCATCAGACGAGCCTTTTGGATTTCGATGAAGATCTTTTTCGCTAAGACTTTTGGAACATTCATTAGGCCGCATTTGGAATATGCTATGCAGGCCTGGAAACCCTGGACAGTTCAAGATCAGAACTGCCTCGAAAGAGTACAGAGGAAAGCCACCAAAATGGTTAGAAGTCAAAGCTCCTTGCCATATCCAACCCGCCTAATGAATCTTAATCCGTTCCCTTTGAGTTATAGGCAAATGCGTGGTGATCTCCTGCAGACATTCCGCATTGTGAAGGGATTGGATTGTTGCCTGGAATTCTCGGACTTCTTTAGAATTTGCCACCACGACCCATCTCCGAGGTCACCCATTGAAACTGCGTGTCCAGTAGGCGAGACTGCATGTGCGCATGTTCTCGTTCTCTGCCAGAGTGGTTGAACCATGGAATTGCCTCCCTGAAGACGTTGTGATGTCACCATCGCTGGAAAGCTTTAAAAGGAACCTTGACAGTTTTATGTTCCGCAAATCGAGCCTGAGCGATGAGGAATTTATCTTAACCCTCCAGAGTCACGCACCGCTTGTCTTATTTTATGATCGCCTTTTGTACTTTTTCAACCCACACGGTTTCTTTATAGACCGCAAATAATTTTAAGTTGTTATAAATAGGGTACTCAAAAGGCCCATGCCTATTTCCCTCAATAAATTGCCTAACCATTTTAGATTCAGAAAATTCTGCGCAGAAGACGATTTAAAGAGCCCGCTAATCAGGTGAGTCCAAATGAAAATCCACAGTTTAAGATACCTAAAATGTATCGAGACAGATGAGCATAATTTCTGAAGCACCGAAGTCATGCAGCAGCGAAAACCGGAAACATCTTCTCACGAGTCAAAATTTGCTGTTCTATTTTTAAGTAGCATCTGCAAACAGAATACAGAAAAATTCAGGTGAACGAGAAATTTCAAAAATTTAAATTGTTCAGTTCTGCGTATTTGAGAAAAATAGGCTTACGCCTTTGAAATTGTATTAAGACCTAAGATCTACCATCGAGGATAATCGTACAAATTACTATATAGGCTACATACTTGATTCAGCATGCATCGAAATTCATCGCAATCAAATACGAAGTCAAATTTATCGTATTTTATATAAGTTCACAAGCATTAGTGTAAAAAAATATGCTTATGAACTCAGACTCACCATAGGCTTCGGAATCATTTTGGACGACAAACAATAAAACAGACTGTTCACGTAAAACGAAGCCAGTAACCAGAGCGAATGTCTCCACATTTCGTCAGTTCTAATTATCTATCAATACTTGGTTAGGAACATACAGGGAGGTGCACGTCTTACAGAGTATAGAATTTCATCCTCGTGTTCTAATTTACCAATATACTTTTTGAGAAGTTTGAATATATTTTCTGGTGATGGACTATACCGATGCTTTTGTCAACAGTTTACAACCTTTGTATTTTGCATCGTTTGATGAGCTGAAACTACGAATGAAAGAATTCGAAGAGGTTTTGATCTTATTAACTACTTACTAAAATACTAGTCCTCGGGTTTGCAGTATTCCATCAAGCGAAGCGTTCGTTTGAACGATGTTCCACAGAGTGATCAGTTCGTTTATAAATACATCCAGTATGTGTGTGCATATCAAAGGTATTGAAGCGCGTTATTTAACACATGGGAAAGATGTGGACATTGTCAGTCTTTCATAAATGTATGTCATAGCTATGGCACTCTTCGTGTGTGTAAGTATTGGATGGTTCATTCGCATCTTGATAACAACGGCCTCGTCGAGGGACCCAGTTCTAGCAGTGAACCTGTTTTACCACCTCTCCCTCCACTTCTTCAAGTTCCTGATCACGTTTCTGGTACCTTGTTCCTCACTTTAACGTGTTTTAGACGACGGTGATATACTAACGGACCAAACCAGTATATTTAAGGAACTAGTACCTTTAAGGCACTTCTCTTCATTCAGTGATCTTGAAAAAATGCTCACTGACTTTCAGCAAGTTGTAACTTGTTACCTATGTTACTTCTAGGCAACTGGATGTTTGTTGGTCAAACGAAACTCTATTCGGTTCCCACCCGAGTCTCTTGAACATCACACTTTGGTCTACAAATCTTTGACGTACGCCTGCTGTCACTATGGGAATGGCCGTGTGCGATCTATTAAACATCAACCCCCAAAGTTTGTGACTTTCCGCAGCCGGTTTCTAAGTACTTTAGAACGCGTAAAATGAACTGTCCTTGCGAAATCCGTATCGGTTGTCGTGCCAAAAAACTGCATATTATAGCCTTCGTGATGCGGCATAATCACCCTGTGGCCGCAGAACTCGCTGAAAATTACCCAGAAAACCGAAGACTGACTGAAAAGGAAAAGGATGAAATAAATGACATCCTCAAGTCATCTCCCTCCAACTTGGCCGTAAAGGAACATATAGAACGTTGGCTTTCTCTTTTTATATAAATACGCCTTTCAGGTAGATTTGGAAAGCACTGTTCTCTTAATGACGTAAGACAAATGAAATACCGTTTCCGAAAAACCCAAAAGTTGCGCTCGGCGAGGAACTTCCCATCGGCGAAGCTCGACTGTGAAATCACTGAAGAGGATGACATAAACCCGGCCTACGAACTTTCCGCTGAGACTATTTCAAGCTGGTCGGAACAAACGAAAGATAACAAATTATCGCAGTTTGTACCTTATTCCCAGAAGCTTGCTGAGCTTGTATGCTCATCTGACAACGAAATTTTTATGAACGCTTAGACTTTATCAAAGAGCTTATAGAGACGTGGCAGACAGGCAAGCAGCCTGTTTTACTTACTCTTTAAGCTACTACAAGGTACTAGGGCATATGACCAGGTTGACACTATCTGTGCATTGCGAGATTTCAGGGGACTCCATCTCTATTCTGGGTCCCTAATATTTGCACAGTTTAATCTTTTTTTATTAGCTAAGGTCTGTACATACTCTGTGTTGTAAATACTCGATTCTTGACGCTCATAATTCCTCGTATTTATAATGTAAAATTCGGTCTCAGAATATCTCCTGTTTTCTCTTTTGAGTTTGCTTCCGCACCGTCCTTCCCTTGCCCTTTTAACGGCCTCGTTGCATCGAAGCTGTACGGTTAATAAAAACATATTTTTTAAAAAAGTTGGACTTACCTAGTTTATAGATTATTAAAATGGGCCACTAGTATTTTCCAGTTCTCATTTTTGACTAGTCATGCTCAAGTTAGCTGGTAGTTTATGCATGTTTTTGCATATTATAATCACTAATATCATGAAGTATGGTCAAATTTAAAAGGTGATCACTTCAAAATCCTTAGACGCACTCTTTCATCGTTGAACTCGGTATCACTCTGACCCAATATTCCAAACTTCCTCCCTTACTCGGGTAAAATTCTCAGAATATGCATTAAGCATTGCAAATTTTCAGTTATTTAAGAAATACTGGCAGCGATAACATGCCAACAGTGACAACGCGTCTCCACTGTATGTAACGTAGACCCTGTCACCGGGCTCGGTTTCCCCAAAAAAGTAGTATCGATGCATGTCGGACGCACTTGAATTGTTGGTCATCTTGTTTACTTCTCTTTGCAGGATCGCCCTAATTAAGCTAAACTCTACCTGGACACCTGTTTGTTAGTCTTCAATGTCCATATTCGGTCAAATGTTGTCTTTATACATTACATTTAAGCATCCTGATCCGACAGGTTTTTGGCTATGAAATACGCCCCATATGAATTATTTGTCCAAATTACTTCATTCGTCTTTATGGTTGGCCTGCGTTATCCTCGTAAAGCTGCAACGAATACGGACTGGCTCATTCGAGATGAAGTCGGTGTAATTCATTCCACGAATGGTTCTCAGGCAACGGTAGTCAAATACCTCCAGGTTTCTTAACCTTTCAGACGCAAGGCCCAGCATTCAGAACTGTCTTGGAGGACTGACCAGACGAATTTCTAGTGCAAGGTAGTCATTTTGGTACCGTAGCTACTGCATCGTGTCCATAGGCACTTTCCAAGGATTTGTAGAAACTTCAGAGGCAGCTTCGATCCGGGAGACCATTTCGTGCATTCGACAACAGCCTCGCTCCGATGTATTTGAAACCATCTTCTTCAAGTTAATAGCCGTCAGTTCTGAGGTGCCTTCTCCTATTCAAGTATGTATCTCGAAAACTTTTGTCTTCCCAGCGTTTGTGAGCAGAAAGACCTCACCCACGGCATCACTTTGTGTGAGTTGCTAAACCTTGGCACTCACACGACAGTATCATTAGCATACTCACGATCAAATAGTCTGCGCCCGGTTGCAAATGCGGCCCTGTCAAACCCGTGTATAGTACTTCTGGAAATTAAGTTCGTGGCTTAGTTGAACCGGGTGCGTGACAGAATAAAACCTTGTCAAACATCATACCGAATATCCAGCCACTGTGTAGCAGACCTCGCACAGTGGTCCCTGATGATGGATATGAGTTCTGTTGACGTACCGCATAGTTCCGTTATCCTCCGCAGGAAGTGATCGTGGACTGAGTCGATTGCTACAGGGAAATCATCTAACCCGACGGTTGTTGGTAGTTATAGAGGACTTCAATAATGCACTGCACTGTTGCTACCTAATCGGCGCAACTGAGGCCGGCATCGCTTGGTTTAGTTTTCGAGTCACACGCGCTCCCATCTCGATTAAGAATTACTGTAGCAAGGGCCTTTTCAGGTCACGCCGCCGGCAACGTCTTCTTGCAAACAGACAAGGGTGTTCTATCCCCAATCATCAGAACTGTTCTCATCTCTCCCTGTTTGTCCAATCACTTTTTTAAGATCGGTTACCAAGGTCGACTGATTAATTATATGAATGCGCTCCTCTCCAAACGCCTTGTGGCGCTGTCTCGCGGGCTGTGGACCTCAACTCTGATAGCTTACAGCTGCCTTCTGTCCGACCGAGAGCTCTGCATATTTATTTATGATTTCCAACTCAGTGGGGTGTAATATGACACAGTATAAACTGGTAAGGGGTTAAACTCTGCCTCAGCGGCGAACAAAGAGTTGGTAATTAATCTTCATAAGGTACCCGAAGATCTCAAGTCAACGCTCAACTTTAACCAGTTTGTTGGCAGAAAGACCCTTATGTAGATCGTAAACTGTCGCTCCGTGCAAAGCACCTGATACTAACATGGCGGGTTTTCGGGTGTCATTGAGGTTTGGGGTCTGCTCTTTGCAGGACACCTTTTCAACCCAATAGCTTTTGCTGCCATTTCCAGGGTTGACGGAAAGAATAACCCTTGCGTGATCTCACTTGAGGCAACTGGAAGAATCTCGTGCTTATTTAGTATTTGCGACGCAGCCGGGTGAATCCAAGAAGTTTCTCAGTTGCCTCACAGTCTGTTGACTTCAAAGGCGAACATTATCTTTCGACCCTGAACGTAAACGAGGGGGTATTTATGTGTTCAGAGTCTCGCTGTATTGGCCTTTCGGTGTTCAACGCCAAAGCATCTTGCATGTGGCGTTTTAAAAGCAGATGTACGATGAACTTTCAGTCATTTAGGAAGGAGAACACGGTCTGATCCCTGCACGTTTCCACCTTCGGCACCACGCCTCTGCATGCCATCAGGAACCAGTCTAAGAAATTTCGAACTTGCTACAATGCAGTCAATCTGGTTGGTTGTACGACCATTGTTTTACTATAATGTTTGCGGTGGCTTTGGGTGGACGTGATAACAGCTACTTAGTTCTGGTTAAAAACGTTTATCATTCCTCATTGCCTAATTGATCGCCAAAGCCCAAGCCAACTGAAGAGTTGCTTGTTCCAGCCCCAGCAACTATCAGAAATGACGGCGACCGTCTTAATCAGTTGTTCAGCTGCCAGTAGGTTTCTTTATCGCGCTGGTCGGCACTTTATTTTGAGCGAAGGCAGAAATGACAGAGATTTCGGTAGAGTGTCCTCTCAAGTTAACGCAGGCTAGTCTGTCACCGAAGCCTTTACACGCGAGTAGAACATGGTTTACCTGTCGCGAGATGGTGGCCGCCACACTGTATCTACTACGAGAGTTTGATTGAAAAATTTGGTAGAGAATTATGAAGCATTCAAGAAGTCGAGTTTGGCGAACGTACGCTCTCGATTATTCATCATCCGGCCTTTACAATAATATAAGGGAGGATAGAGTGACAAAAGTTTAAACATTCAATATGCAGTATGGGGGAGAGGGTTTTAAGCATTGACTTGCAAGGTTTTGGCTATCCTTGAGTCTGAGTCGGTAACTCGGACAAGAAGCAAACGCCAGATTACCTCTTCGAAGACCCAAAGCCGTTAGCAGCTAGGCACTAGGGCGTTCCGACATAACATCGTCCGATATCCGGGGTTCATTCTTGAGTAAAGAGTCCAGCTTGCAAGATATTGGCTTGCGCCACTGGAAGATTGTTGCGTAAAGCGTCAGTTCCCGCTTGAATAGGATATTTTCACGAGTTTTCATTATAGGCTTGGTCCCACCAGCTTCCCAAGCTGTTGGTTGAGGTTACCTCTACCAGTAGTTTGGTTCATGGAGCCTAACCGCAAGGTAGCAGTGCCAGACGAATTCATTTAATAACGGTTCAGTCATGGTGTCGTAACCGTGCTCTGCTGTAGTCTATAAGGTAGTTGTCACGCCCGACCTGAACCCTTTGCACCCCGGTATCACTGTCGCTGCTGGTCCGAAACTGCTTAAGGTCAGACGCAAAATTCTACTATACAACTGGCCTTCACTGAGGGCTTTTCCACTGTCTGATATATGTCGACGTGTCGGTAGTTATGCTAATTGGGTACACTGTAGAACTGTCTGCCCTTTGATTTTCGTTTGAAAGCTCACCCCCTACATTGAATCACGCAGAAGACACGTTAGGCTAAGGAACAGACAGAACACGACAGGCGCACCCGTAAAAAATGCCACAAATAAGGGGTCTAATGACACGCCAATGTGCGGGTTCGCACCGCGTCAGTCACACGGACCCTCTTCTGTCTCCGGTCTTCACGATACTGGGCCAAGGTAGGAGATGAGAGCATGCGGTAGATGCTGCGCAAGTCTACGATAACTATGAGCTAATTCACGTGCAACATGCCATCTCGGCGCCCACTCTGCTGCTGGAAAAACCGTCGCATGGTCGCAAACGGTGATCGAGCTGTCGTTCGAAAGAATATTATGGTGGATCATGCCAAATTCTAATAGCCTATATCCCTCCTGTGCCTTGTACGTGCAATATTCGTTAGAATTTATCGACAAAAGCCAGTTTTTCGAACAATCGATACGACCATTACAACAGAACCATTCCACTTTTTAACCCTGACGGCCCTTCAATGCTCTCATTTCTGCAAGATGATAGTGTGAAGCATAACCGGAGGTTTTCAAGCCTAACTAAAAAAGAAGCTTCTATCGGCATCCCCGTGTGTGCAAACCCTATGTGAGCACGTGCCGGGAAAATGACAATTATACTACTGGCACTGTTGTGTAGACTAGGTTTTCAGCGAATGTCGCCATGACCTCAAGTATTCTTCTGGTAAGGCCTCGCTTGGCTTGGCCTGGTGGTCGATCAATCTTTACGTACCATAAAATACGATGCATCTGTTTTTACGATACACTTATCCCACATGTGGCTGTCGATTACGCAAGTGGTTGGTTTGGGTTTCACATGCATGCAGATCTCAGGAAGTCATTCTTTATTACTCAATAATCTTAGCTTTTTAAGCCACCACTACCGCACACTACATTCCCCACAGAATAATAGGACCCGTTTTGTGGTCTGTGTGTGGGTTAACGTCCTGCCAGGCAGAAAAAAAATCACTGCATTCGCACGTTTCACGACCGTTTGTTGGCCGACTCAGGGACTTATTTACTTCACAGCCTGCTTTTCCTAAACGAGTCAAAATGCTCGGAGCTTGCATTCAAGAGGATCTTATTCGTACAATGCCGAAGAAACGCAACTGAGTTGTCGATTGGCGGAATACCGGACGAAAGACAGCTGTAGCGCAACTGGCTGTCCAGTGCAGGCCGTAGAATCGAATACATCCGCCTATGATTAAATTATCTCGTACACCATTGCCACCTTAAAATGATGGCTTCGGCAAATTACATCCGACGAGGGCTCGAACTGGCCATACGCAGCAAAAGAAGACACGAACAAGCACCTTTAAAATCACCAAAAACAAAATTGGTTAAGCACGTAGCTAAAGGACTATTAACCTGTGTTATACGCTCACCGACCACATAGCACTGGAAGAAGGCAGAATTTAAGGATGCTACTGTACATCAGGCCCGAGAATTTGAGTTAAACAAGCGGCTGTCTCCTACTGACTCATTGTCTGGCTACTGAGCCACCAAAGACAACTGCGAAACGTATTCGCATGCGGCCAGTTTTAGCAACCTACCTCCACATCTGTAGCCGGAAATATGGGCAACTAAGGCCGACACAAGGTGACGTACGTTACTACGACCAGGCTAACCAAACTTTACCCGAGGAAAAGGGGTAGGCGAGCAACTATACTGTCTAGGGAATAGAATGTAAAACGAGCGACCATCTCTGCAAATATTTCTTGCTCCCGCGAAGTAGTTTTAGCAGTTTGTGCAGGAGCAGGTGAGACCAGTCATATCCAGTACAGAACATGTTTTCATCCATCGTCCCGCCCACGCTTCCTCTAGATGAGCTAGCCCTACCCGACCTGGGAGCATGAACATAAGCCGCATGATGGATTGAGGTAAGTCATCAGGCGGCCAATAACACACGTCACTCGTGATACCATCAGTCACGAATTTTTCCGTATATTACCCTCTGGATCAGTGCCCAGCCAAGCCAAGTGTCACAGCTGAACTGCTCATTCCTCAGACCCATTGGTCTCGAATTTCGCAGGCGGCCACGCTCCAATCGACCAGCCCGACTGCCTAATAGAGACCGGCGAAGTTAAGCAAACACGTTTCACTTTCATCAGTCACAACATTCAGCAATGGTGACTTGCGCGTGTGCGATACTGATGACCGCTCCTGACTGCGGTCGATTGCTGACAAATCCTACGTCGTTGATAGTACACGAGTGCGCTGTCACGTTACAGACCCAAAAACCGAGCAGATTTACCGACGGACAACTGTGACCTTCATAACGGCTACCTAGGTTTCCCAGTTCTATCAGCAGAAATCGCAACTAATCAGGAAGCTGGACATGATTTTGTGCGCGCTTATTGTGGTTAACGCAGCGCTCATTCGTGTCGTTAACTGTATAATAACAACCGAATCAGCTGTCTCGCGCGGTGGTTAATTAGGGGAAATAGAGGTGCCATCCGACAAAACTATCGATTGATGTACGAAGGCTGCGGTGGGCTTTCTCAGCATTCGAGAAAAATTTGTTAATGCGAGACGAAATTTACTTGAGAGAAAATTTAAGTAGTGATCAACATTTAATACAAACTGACAAAGGGGTGGGGCGTTATTTGACGAACGCAGAAAACTCCTGTAAACGAATATCGCTAGTGGGTCCCAGCCCCACTGGCATCTCCTGGTAAGTTCGAACAGCTTGAATACAGCGCACTGGAAACCGCGTGGGTGATGAACCCAAACCGTTCCTATCCTTGTCGATCAGCGACAGCGTGCTGTGGAATCCTACAATTATTACACTCGTTCAGATATCAGAGTAACTATAAGGTCATGCATAAGGGAGAGTACCGGAAACCGGAACTAAAAACCCGCATGAAGAGAATTTTCATCATGCAAACGAACCATTTCACGCCACGTGAGCATTATCCGGCAGAATACGACAGGGACCGGCGGTGCAGCCAGAAGGCTATAGCCTCATCTACAATAAAACGTCAATTTCAAGCGTTATTCAAATGCAGGAAAGAGCTAATCAGAGTAACTATGGTTTCGCACATATACGTGACAAAACCCAGAAACTGGAATTCTGGCAGCGTGCGATTTAGCAGTAACATCATGAAAGGTGACAAACTTGCCATCGCGACTCGTTGATCGTAGGTCCCTCAGCCCATATGGTGGAGAATCAGTGACGCACTACACTAACCGTATCGAGCTACCGCACGAAAGAGAATAACGACGATGACGCAGGAGCCACCAGGCACGACAGCTCACGCGCGCTCTTAGCATAAGCGTAGCAATGCTGAGTATCTTAAA
>WEDG01006947.1:0-92809 GCA_017591395.1 Schistocephalus solidus | reverse complement strand
CACTCGCTCTTTCACCCCCACAATCAGACCACTGTCCGAGCCGATCAGTTGCCTGATGTGGGAGTGGGCACACACACACACGGCAGTTCGTCCGTCGTAGTCCGACGATGTCCACCTTATACTCCATGGGAAAGTGGAGCAGGGACGGCTACTTGCACGTGATTTATTTTAAAGTGATAGTATACTTGCGATGCATCTACCACACTCTCTCCTCCTCCCACACCTGAGCCCGGTGTCAAGACAGAGTCAAAAAGACCGGAGGCAGGAGATGACGCAGGTGGCTGGCGCGGCTGGGTCCCCTAAGTCCTAGCCGCCCCTAGGCGTGCCACCACACCTCCATGTTCGGCATTTGTTATGGAGTGCAACCCCAATAACGCATGCCGTGTCTTTGATGTGGCCCCCGTGTTGGTCCAAATGCATTTACCACGTGGCCCGTTTAGGGGGCAGATATGCTAGGAATAGGCATCAGATTCCGATGATTAAGACTACGGTGGGCATCGAAATGGCTGAAAACAGGGACAATCCGAGTTATTTTCTCAGTTTTTCTTTTGGTTTATACAAATGATGTAAGGTCCCATCGTCCCTCCCTGGAGAACCTGCCGACTCCAATCATTAGCCACATGTTCTTTTTAGAAGTTCTGCTCCAAAGGGAATTAAAGGAAATAAAGTAGTCTAAATCTCCAGAACAGGGTGAGATTCCACCAAGTTTCTCAAAGAACGCACCAGTAACTTTCAAAGTTAATTCTACTCTGGTACACTACCTATCCATTTGGAAGCCAGCGCATATAACTCCCCTATACAAAAGCAGTAGCCGGGCGTCGGTGACAACTTACAGACCCATAATATGGACATGCATCCTTGGCAATGATATGGAATTGGTTTCTGATTCCAACTCCTTTGAGCTAACGAATTTTTAGTCTCTTCCTTAGTGTAGAACACAAGTTAGTTTCAAATACTCATGAGTGGATTGCCTATTCTCTAAATTTGGGAGCTATTTACTTGGATGTGATGATTATTTGGCTTTCCAAATATTCCTTTACTGTGGATTTTTCCACGTTTCAGAAGTTATCCCAACGCGATGTACAGGCTTCAGCGTTCACCTGCTTCCGAAAATCCCGCCCGAGGTATGCTGCTTGCATCTGATCTCAATCATGGAAGGAGAAGTCACAACAAAGACTGAGTCATTGCATGCTTCATACAAGTCTGAATTTTCAATATTCTTGTCCCTCGTCCGTAAATTTAAGAATATACATAGATTAAACTCATCCGCACAGAATTCTAAGAGGGACGGAAAACACAGATTCTCACGATTCACCTGCGCGGAAAAAATCGACGCCACGGTCGGGAGTCAAACATTTGCCAGAAAAGTGTATGCAGACGCTCCTAACCACTTGGTCAAATTCGCATGGAAATCTGACAAGCAAATTGTAAACAAACGGAAAAGGACGTCAAATACAGATATTCTGTTACGCACCGTTAGATACCGACAGTTTTTTTCGGTAAAACACTATAGCAATCTGGAATGAGCTACCCAGGAGTATCAAAATTCAGCAAAGTTATCTCTTGTTTACGTGAGTTGTCACTAGTTTTCTACATTCAGGACACCTTCAAAAACTTTTGGGTGCTGAATCTGTGGAAGCTCTCTTCGGTTCTGATGGCGTTCACGGACTCTGAATCCTGTGCCGGACTTCGTGCTGAGGGCAATATTGCTGGTTCTGTAGACCTCAATCGGCTTATTTCTCAGTCGACAGCGAACAGCCGTTCGCCGATATACCTGCTGGCGCAGAATACCGGATTCAAAACACTGAATGGAGAAGTCCATCGCCGGGCACCTGTGTCAACGCTTCCCTGTCCTGAACATTTATCCCTTAATAAGCTGCAGTTTTTCTTTGAAAACACTTAAAAACAACGATCAGGATTTTTTTCACTGTCAGCTTGACCCTCTACTGCATATATTTGTTTGACCTTGCCTGTAAACTAGCAAAAATAAATAAATAAATTTCTCCCCTTTCCATCGAGGAAGAAGCCTGATAAAATTAACGAGGACGACATTTAATGGAGTGTTTAATTCTCCTACAGAAATTCCTATTACTGTAGAAAGAGATAGGGAGCTTGAACCAGTAAAAGAAATTACGTTTGCCAATATAAATTACTCAAGCATACCTAATATAGAACTAAAAGACATCGTGCCTACAGAGTTCTGTAAATCACGGGACATTTCTTTTCTTCGAAAAAGAGATCAAGCCAGCTCATGCACTTTATCATTGTCATCCATCTCAGACAGAATAGACTTCTTCTCGATACTGAAGCTCCATCAAGAAATCAGAGCACCAGGTCACCAAAAAGACATAGTAAACGAAAATGCAATCTCGTTATTAAAGGGACTCCCAAGTAACTTTCTCGAATTGCAAAACTAAAGGGTAGAACATGACCTTAATCTCTTCCGAGTTTACTCAACTGCCATCCTTCAGGATGCACAATGCGTTACAGTGCACCAAGTTTTCCCTTTACCTGTCCAGCCTAATGCAACGTATGAAATTCAACAATTAGGACACAGTAAGCTGACTGCCCAAGCAGGATTTCCTAAGCAATCAATCAAGAATCCACCAGATACCTACCGAGCACAGTTAATTAGTAGAGGATTTTGGCAGCTTTGAATAATACATTTGACCCAGTTTTGAAAACCTCGGCGGCCCCGGTTGGATTGGAACCCACGATAGCAAGGGGAAGGCTTAAGTACAGCCAACGCTCTAGCCAACTGAGCAACGAGGACCCACTGGGAGCCGTGAGTTTAATCAAACTTTGGTCAAGTAATCCGCACAGCCTACAGCGAAGGGGCACTTGCGTGCTTCATTATTCATCGAAAACTCTTCACCATTTTGTTTGGCTTGTTTTTTCTCGCCAGAAGGTGAAAACTTAGTCTACACGTGCTCTTTATATGTGTTGTCTGGTTTTCTGCGTCATGAATATTAATCTTATGTATCTTTGCGAAGGTGGAATAGGGTTTAGTGACTGAGTATTGTTTTTCTGTAACAATTAGCTTCACATTCAGCTGCAACTTCAAAAGTTGTCCGACGAATGTTACGCAGATGAGCCTTTCTCTTGTAATTTTCAGGTGCCTTAAGCGGCTAAATATTTGGTGTGATCTCTGATTCCATTTTAATATAAAACCAATATTTTTACGTGATTATGACGTAAATTGCGCTTTGAATTACGCTTTTTTCACGATAATTGTTGGTTTTCACTATTCTAAAAGCTCTTCAGGTACATAAACTCACATTGTAATGCTTTTTACTTCTATTTATTTTTTTACAACTGTACTCAGAAACCATTGAAGTACTCTGCATCTCATTGCTATGTACTACTTATTATGTCGCCCTGAGTACTCAGTGCGACATAATAACCATTAAACGCACTGCATACGTTTGCAGTGCTTTTAATGTTTACGAATTTTAAAAATCCCCACTTGCATGAGATTTTCTCGTACAGGGTCTGTATACATGCCCCTCTTTTTTTATTTTGCCAGAAAATGTATTGCTCTATTGATTTTTAGTCGCTGTTCCTAAATTGTTTTTGATTGTTTTTTTTTTTAATTTGCCTTGAGCGCTAAGGTAATTCAGACAGATCTGTGATGTCCGTAAATAGTTTTCCTTGAGTAAAGGCGAATTCTGCTCGAGCACCGGTGCAATTTTTTATTATTCTGCGTTCTGTCCCTTCTGCCGAATACCAAGTGTACCATGGTTCACTTGGTATTCTGTGATTAGTGCCTCTAAATTCACTTTGGTCTAATACAGGATATTTTTTCTCTTTTCAGCCCTTTACGTTCTCTCGTTATTACACGAGCTTTTTATATAAAACCAAGCTACATTATTCAGATTTTTTTAACCAGTCACTTGTGGTATACTGTATCAAACGTCTTTATGGCTCGTTCAACCCTCATGCGAACGCACGCACCAGTCAAACCAGTTTCATCCAACCGGGCACTAATTAGGGGGTGTAATTGCAGCCCAAGTGGCTACCATTTAACTATGTCGATCTAGTCATAGACGAAGGTAAAACACATTTTTATATGCATGGTTTATGTGAATTTGTGTATTTAATTTCATGTGCCGCAGATAAAAAAGGCTTGTTTCTTTGTTACGTTTCTATGATTTATCATATTCGTGGAACCTTTCCCTGCGCACTTCGGTGTTTCCTTTCCTAGGTATATTTTTCGAAAGACCAGTTGTCTGCCTTCAGTTTCCGTATGTAGTAATTATTTTAGTCGTTTAGGATTATTCTTCATTGCTTGCAAACATAAGCTTTTATCATAGAGCTGCATGCTAAATTCTGACTTTTTGCTCCCGAGACCTTAGGAACAAGCGAATGAAAATGTCGTTTTTCCTTTTTGTCGAATTTTTTTCCTTTTAAACATAACGACTGCTTCCGTTTCATAGCCGTTTTTGAAGGAGCGAGACGTCATTCCATTCATATTTTTACTACATTGCCCTGCGTTAATTGAATTATAGAATGCGGTTTATAGTTTAAACTAAAGTATCTTTTTTTAATTTTTGAAGCTAAGCCAAGCTTGGCTGATTTTTATAGTTTTTGCATTTTATTTCGAATTTCAAGGCCGAAGCTTTATAATACTGTTTTTACTAAGCCAATTAAAGTCGCATTTTGTCACGTAATATAAAAACCTGAGCAATATATTTAAAGCCCTTTATCTTACTCGTTACCTCAATTTCTGGTTTTAGTTGTATGTTGTATCTTTCTGTAGGACTCTTGGTCAACGCTTGTAGCCCTACTAGCGCGCGCTGACAGGTTCCTGAAGACGGTTTGATGCGAAATGCATTAAAGAGCTCATCTTAGACCTATCTGCTACAGTTCCGGATGAACACAACAAATTCGGCAACTGAACCAGTGTCCGCTACGGCTGCGGTACCTTTCGAGGAATATAACTCTGCGTTAGCTTATGGCTCTCTCTTACCACCAGCATGTCAGATCCACGTTCATCATTTTCACCACTGCTCATGCGTCCAAAAGCATCCAGAAAAGTTTCAGTCGGATCTAGCTACCCTATTCGCTGGGCTTCGAAAACGCTCCAACACTGCCACTGCGGACGCCACTGTCGTCGCCACCACCAATAAGAACGAAAATACGGCCTTTCGAATAACCACCCAGCCAGAAGATGCCTATGCACTGACCTACAACGTCAAACATCTCACTCGCTCCCAAAAATTGCTCTCACCAGCATCCTCAATCCCAAAGCCGTCCCGTGCGCCAGTGCCACCGACATTAACTTTAAAACATTCCGCCATCTTCTCTGCGCCGACTCAAGGCCGCATGGCAACGATAAGACATCCAAGTATCGTATCTTTAACGCTCCCTAATGTTATAACGGACGAGCCGATGTGCCACGCACCCATTCAGTTACCTCCGGGACTTCTACCTCCCATGAATATTGTTGTAAGTGTTTGTACATTCTTTGATCTGCTTGTCATTTGGCTCTGCTCAAATTTGAACGGATATTTCGGTGGGCTGACGTGAAACAACTCGAAGTTTTCATTCGCTTTACCAACTGTGAGTCTAGTAAATTGTGTATGTACGCTTAGACAACTGGAGCTTATTATTGAAGGTGGCAATTCGACCGTTGATTTCGACGAGGTCCATTGTATGCTCCACACCAGGTGGTGCAGGGACGGTGCCTTGCACGTGATTTAATTTTAAGTGATAGTAGCCTTGCGCTGCAGCTACCGCACTCTCTCCTCCTCTCCCACCTGAGCCCGGTGTCAAGACAGAGTCAAGAAGACCGGAGATGGGAGATGGCGCAGGTGGCTGGCGCGGCGCGAACCGCCCCTGTGTGTGCCACCACACCTGGCTCGGATCCCACGGAGTGGGAGTGCCATAAAGGCCAAATTAAGAAGGAGCCATTGCAACCCGACTCTCAGTCCGCCAGTCAGCCACTCCACACAAAACACACATTGGGCTGACCACGCGGTCCGAGTTATCCCGTCAGTTGGCAACCTTCCAAGCCACGGCTTTTAGCGCACCGTGATAGTTTCAAGCGCTTCAGATTGTTTATAGAGAGGAAAACACGCTGAGATCTCGACCTCACTCTCTCCCCCACCCCCACGATCAGACCACTGTCCGAGCCGGTCAGTTGTTTGATGCGGAAGCGGGCGCAGCTGCTGGTGACCTCGGCTACGTGTACTACGTACACGACCTGGCCCCCCAAACACAAGCACCAGGATTTCACACAACAGGGGGTTGAACGGCTTACATCTCACATGTTTGAGATAGCCAGAGGTCACGTTAGGAAGGAGCCATCGCAGCCTGACTCTCAGACCACCAGTCAGCCACTCCACACAACACACATTGGACTAACTGCGAGGTCTGAGTGTACTTGTCAGTTGGCAACCTTCCAACCGCAGCGGTTAACGTTACTGCACACTCTTCTCCTCCCCCACCTGAACCCGGTCTCACGACACAGGAAAAGAAGACCCGAGATGAGAGAGGTCGCAGGTGGATGGCGTGGCCGGAGCCGCCCCTGGGCGTGCCACCACACCTGGCTCAGATCCCACAGACTGGGAGTGCCATAAAGGTACTTGGTCAGTGACGCGCGTTATGGAAGCAGAAATTAACTCGCGTCCTTGCACTTTCTAGATGTCTACGTGGTCGTGCACTCTAGAAACATATTTCCCCAATATATCGTTCTACTAGACAGGGTTCGAGCATAAAAAGCTTTCAGTACGCCAGAAAGCTTAAACTATTCCCTGCCTTCCTGTTATTTTACTGTTTGTGAAAGTGCGGGTTCGTCTCTTATCTGAAGTCGAAGGATGAGCATGACTGGCTCGTGACAACAAGTAAGCCATAAATATCATTTTGAGCCCCTTATCTGTCGTCGGTACTCTTACTGGTCATTGGTTAGTCGTCGTTATGCTACTTTCTGCAACTTTTCCAGATTCGGAACGTCAGTGCAAAATGCGAATGCCCATTTCCATCCTGGAACTAAGATAGATCGGTTCATTCCACTTTAATATGCTTTTTAAGTCTAATCATGTCTATGAAACACCTGTCTTTACAACTGATCGATGCCAGCTGTCTTATCTTCGGTTCGTCTTTTCCAAAATCTTCCGTCCCTTATCTCTTCTCGTTTGCCTTATCCTTTAACCGCAAGCAACCTTGTAATGGTAGAATGAAACGGAGGGCATATTGTAAAGAACTTGTAACTTTACGACCAATTTTATCCGAGACGTCTGATCATGGAATGGGATTCAAGCGCCCGATCACAAAAAATTGACCGTGTGCAATTTTAAAAATACATTGAAGAAATGGCTCTTCCATTATGCAACTAGTTGTTTTTCGATAGGCCGAGGAGAGAGATAGGAGACCGTATTTGATTAACATATCAAAATATACCGCTTTTCGGTTGCTTTGGAGAGGATCTCTGACGATTACTTCGTTTTCTTAAGCATTCGTCAGTCATATTGTATCACAAGGGATCGCAGTAAATAAGGGAGTAATATCTGGGCGGCATCTGGTGCTTCTGTACCGTTGCAAACTAAGTTGCATATATGGAAGCAAGACAACGAGCTCATGGTGCAGTGGCTAGAGCGTTGGACTTCTAACAGGTTGCGAGTTCAATCCTTGGGTGTCTCAACAGCTGGGGTGAGTATAGCTGGCTGATGATGGCTAGTAAGCCAGAAATATATCTATATATATATATTGATAATGTGGAACCAACAAAGACAAGGGAGACCGGAATGGCCATTTCTAGCTTATTAGCCGTCATCAGCCAGTCATACCCAATCCCAAGTGTGGAACACCTGGGATTCGAACCCGCGACCTTTGGTATTTGAGTCGAACGCTCTACCATTGAGCTACGGGCTCGTTGCTTTGTCGGTTGCGATCGGGAATATGATGATAGTGTGTGGCTTTCCGATCTGCGTAAGGAACATTTATGTTCCGTTGTGCCCTGGAACTCACACTGGAGTACCCACAGGCAGTCGTATAGCGACGTGTAGCATATGTTGATAATGTGGAACCGACAAAGACAAGGGAGACCGGAATGGCCATTTCTGGCTTATTAGCCGTCATCAGCCAGTCATACCCAATCCCAAGTGTGGAACACCTGGGATTCGAACCCGCGACCTTTGGTATTTGAGTCGAACGCTCTATAGACCTCGTTGCCGACACTATTTTAAACACTTCGTTGGTATCTGCCTATTTATGTAACGTTATTTTAAGCTTACAAAAACTTGTATTTACGGGACATCTTGATGCCTGCGGGCGTTCAATTCATTGTCTGCACTTTTTAGCGAAACTTTTTTGTGGAAAGCGGAAGATATGGCAACTTTCGCTTTTAAAAAAGGTTCTAAATTGCCATCCAGCTTGCATTCAAGGTTTCAAAACCACATTCTGTTTACATTCAGTGTAAGGAAAATCACGCATTTCTCTACGCTATGAGGAAGAGGTTGCAGATTTCGC
This sequence comes from Schistocephalus solidus, assembly GCA_017591395.1. Classification (NCBI taxonomy): domain Eukaryota; kingdom Metazoa; phylum Platyhelminthes; class Cestoda; order Diphyllobothriidea; family Diphyllobothriidae; genus Schistocephalus; species Schistocephalus solidus. The sequence goes on along the minus strand of WEDG01006947.1, from coordinate 84,340 downwards.
ATAATATTTTGCAATATATATGGATCATGTTGTATACATTATAGGCAACCTCAATAACTCGACAGATACGATGTTTTATGAACGAACATTTCACGGTCTTAAAAACTCATAATTATAAACTTTTTTTAAAACCGAAGGATTCCCTTTCTTCAAGAAGAAAATTTGACGAGGACACACGTTGCTACCAAACGATTATAAGAAATAATATTTTTTTCAGACTTTTATTGAAATATATTTAAATTTATAAGGGCAGTTAAAATCATTGGGAAAATACCTACTAATTAAGTAGCGATTTCCTGAAGAGTGTACTTTCTGCAGGCGATCAGAAAGAAGCTTGTTCAAAAGCTGACATCCTATTATCACATCTCCCGTAGGAGTTAGCAATGTTGAACCCAAAATGCTATTCTAATCAGAATTTGGGTCTGCAACTGAAGGTAATGAGTTGAATGCTTTCAGCCAATTTCACTCGATAATATTTAATGCCTTGCAATCTCTGCTAGTTTTTTAGGACTTCTTTCACCCTTAGCAAATTAGATGTTCTCTGGGGCTAACTTTAGCGATTTCACCTTGTGGGAGTTATTCGGTGGCTTCTTTTGGCATGCAGAATAAGAGGCTAGCAGTTACTAAAATGCGAAAGGTATGATTAACCTATTGAATTTTCCCTTACATTTGTATCTAAATAAAATGACCAGCCAACGGGCAAAACTTGAGCCCAATCTTATGTGTTCCGCGGTTGTACATTTAGGTGTACGTTGTGGAGGCTATTAAAAGGTTAACAGCCGATGACTGTGGTTTTAATAGATGCTGAACATAAGACCTGGGGCGAGAAAATCAGCAAATCAACTCAATAATTCAAATATGTAATCTTCATGACCTCACCGGTTTGGTCGTGAAACCGCAAGGTGGCTTGACATTGACAGGATCCAATCATATATAAAGATTAATCCTGTTGCTAAAAGGGTTTCATTTAAATGCTTACCCTCTGCAGACGTGGTATTTAACTGTGGCGTGGTCCTTTAAGAGTTTCCATTCACTCCGTCTCCCCACTCTTCCCTCTATACTAACGGATTTTCGACCCAACCGAATAATCAATTGCGTTTTGTATACACTGAAAATGATGACATAAGGACATGAAATAATGAACGATTTACACCTATGTTTGAGTGAGACTTGAAGTGCATTATTCAACTTTTTTGGTTTTGGGTAAGAGCCACACTTTACTTTTTCCTAAATGAAAAGTCTTCTCCTTAATCCGTCTTATCATTTGCCCGAATATAAACGAGTTGTTGTTTAAAATGCATTGGCATTGCATCAAAGGTTTGCTAATCGACTACATTATGTCGATTCTAAGTTAATGCAGTTAATATACGTTAATTAGGCTGGTGAACTTTACCACAGAATGACTAAAGCTTGCATATCCTTATGTGAAGAGTGATTATACGGTCGCCAAGTGCCCACACGTCGCAACAGTAGTGCACATTTTACCCCCTCATAACCATTTTTAGTGAGGCAAATTGCGGAAACTAGGGAATTCGCACAGCCCGTAAAGCTTGTTGCAAGAGGAGACCAAGTCGTTGCGTATCCCCTGCATTCCCGTCGGATACTCTAACGCCTAGTTGTCGCGGTTATGTCTGTCAGCCGTGCGGATTAATGGGTGTTTCGTTCCTCTTGATTCACGCGTTGAAGCTACTTAATGTCAGTGGTGCAGGTTCCCTGTCCCTCGTTGTAGACCGTAAGAAAACTGTTCCCGTTGTTTGAAATTTAACACCCTCTCCAGTATCTACCGTATTTTCATTCAACGTTTGTCATACACCAGTGTGCTTATTACTTGCGAAGTGCGAGTTTAAAACGTTACTGAAAGGTAAAGATACTAAAGTGCAGCCATAGATTTTAGACCTAGAAACCAGTTCGTTTAACGTATATTCCTACTTTTTTTCGGAGTTACTATTGGCCCCTGCGAGTACCATGAACGAGTCGATACTTGAGAGACGTATCATTTATAATTAAAAGCTTTATGTTTGACCTATACCGGAACCTCTGCACACTCGCTTTTTTCTATTATGTTTTTATCTTCTGATTTTCCTCCTCTGCGCGTCCGTATTATACGGGGAACTTCCAGAGCAGAAACTTACAGCAAATTTCTGACTATTTCGACGTACAAAAAACTTTCCGTCTGTAGGAGTTTTCACTCAGAACTTCGTTACCTGGATTATCCTCCCTTTTGAATACGGCTTTGCAATGACGTGTTTCTAGCCAAAATCAAAGTTATGGTATTAAGTGCATCCAATACACTGCAACTCCAGTGGATGTGATTGTTGGGAATTTTTCACAAGCCAAGGTTGCTGAAGTCCAAGTGGTCAAGTGATGAACTTCGTTCCTTGCTACGGTGTCTGCAAATCTTAAATGTTTTTTTAACAATAGTACATACACAAAGTCAAGTTCCAGTCGTTGCGTGTTCATGATCGTGTGCATAGGTCTGTTTATATTTTAAACGTTGTAGCTTACCTTTAAAGCCTAACCTGAAGCCTGTCTCCCTGTCTCTTGTTGGGCATTTGTCTGAAAACATTCCGTGCCTGAACTTAATTCCTCTGCACTTTTTTATGCAAAAACTGTTGAGCTCTCGGGAGTTGGCGATTGAAAAGGACCTTTTGCGCTTCTGAGGATTAAATGACCGGATAAATTTCCATATAGTCTATTAATAAGCTGCTTTATGTGCAGCAAGACATCCTAGGACGGAGAAGGTGCCCAACCATCTTTATTGTTCTCAAACGCGCCTCTCTGTGCACTTGATGGCGACAGCATTTGTGCTTTAAACACTAAAATGTTGTGTACGCCGATCCATGGCCTTTCTTTCTTGCAGAATGACATTAACCGTTGGAATTTCAGTCACTCTCCCCTGTAGTTCTGTAGAGAAACTGGTGCTAACACATGAACACCGCATGTCCTTTGGCCTTTCTCAAGACTGTTTCGGGTTTCGGTGGTTTGTTTTCGACTTGCACGAATTTCTTCTCTTTTGACTTCACGGTGTTGGTTGGAAACCTTCGTTTTCATTCCTCTGCAGTAACTTCCCACCTGCATTAAGTTTCTTCATTTGTCCAGTATTTCGACATCAAGTAAACATACGCGTTTGTACTGCTTAACTTAACGGATAGTTTTAGTGTATGAGGACCGCCTCAATCAGCGAAAATAAAATTGCCCTTTTCCTACCTGAATTTTAACTAAAATCATTTTTAGTACACCAAGACGGATGATTGATAAGAATATTTCTGAGTAACCAAAGGAAGTGGTCTTGTCTAAAGAAAAGTAAATTATCATTTATTTATGAAAAACAGCTATAATCTCGTTTTATTGTCAACATATTGATCACATTCGCGGATGCTTGCGAAGTGTGTGTACCTCTTTCGTTTACTACTATCTTGTGGGCCTACTCAGCCTCCAATACTTAATCATCATACGATGCGCTCCACGTCCTAGTGTCCAGGTAAAGCAATTTCTAGTCAGTTTGTCAAATAACCACGGGTGTATGCGCTTCTTCCTACGATGTTATAACCATTATAAAAGTTTACGCGGCCCGCAGTATAAGGGCTCAACCACAAGCCCTCCGTCCCGAGTAATCATAATTTGTCTTCTTTCTATCTCTATCTCTGACACACGCAACGTTCGATTGTGTGAGCCTGTCCACCATCTGGCGATGAGATTGGGCGCAGTGCCTGACAAAAATAACCAGCTTGTATACGCGCTGCACACGGAGAGCGGGGCGCGGCATTAGCCGGTCTCTACGCCTGCCCATGTGGGGCACCCCCCTATGTTCGGCATTTGTTATGGGACCCCATCCCAAATAATAACGCCTGCCGCACCCTGATTTGGCCTGCGCCTCTACCACGTGGCCCGTATAGGAGGCACACGACAGTTCGACCTTCTTAGTATGACAATGTCCACCGTATGCTCCACAGAAGGGTGGTGCAGTGACGGTGAATTACGCGTGGATTAGTTTTAAGTAATAGTAGCCTTGCGCTGCAGCTGCCAAAATCTGACCTCTCCCACCTCATCCCGGTGTCATGACAGAGTCAATAAGACCGGAGACGGGAAACGGCGCATGTGGCTGGCGTGGCCGGAGCAGCTCCTGCGTGTGCCATCACACCTGGCTCGGATCCCATGGAGTGGGAGCGCCATAAGGGCCACATTAAGAAGGGGCCATTGCAACCTGGCTCTCTGTCCGCCAGTCAGCCACTCCACACAAAACACACATTGGGCTGACCACGCGGTCCGAGTGTTCCCGTCAGTTGGCAACCTTCCAAGCCACGGCTTTTTGCGCACCGTGATAGTTTCAAGCGCGTCACCCCCACAATCAGACCACCGTCCGAGCCGGTCAGTTGTCTCATGCGGAAGTGGGCGCAGCTGCTGGTGACCTTGTCTACGCGTACTACGTACACGACCTGCCCTCCCAGACACAAGCACCAGGATTTCACACATCAGGGGGTTGAACGGCTCACATCTCACATGTATGAAATAGCCAGAGGTCATGTTAAGAAGGAGCCATCACATCCCGACTTTCAGACCACCAATCAGCCACTCCACACAACACACATTGCACTGACTGTGAGGTCCTGAGTGTAATTGTCAGTTGGCAACGTACCAACTCACGGCGCTTATCGCCCCGTGATATTCTCAAACTCAGACCACACATGGAGAAGGAGCCGAGGATCATACTTGCCTCTCATACAGTTATGCAGACTCCCTGTCACCCCTCTCCTCTCCTACTTCTCCTCTTCCCCCTCCTCTCGGCCCTTCTTTCCTTTCCTTTTCTCTCTCCTCTCCTTTACTCTTTCTTCTTTCCTTCTTCCTCGCTCCTCACCCTTCCCCCCTCCCCCACGGTTGAAAACGTCCTACGGTGAGGGTGACATGCAACCACGTAGACGGCCCAGGCAGATCGGTCGTTCTCTCATTAACCCAAATCGTGACCCATAGTGGAATTCGGTAGCCGCCTGGGATGACTCAGCAGCCGTATTTAGGGACAGCACTGCTTACCCTCGCGGGGAGGGGGGCTAGAAAAGGTGCCCTAAACAAATGCTGGGTCTCACGACAGCTGCAGCAGACCGTGACTAGCAGCCTGCAATTACATGAGGTCGAAAAACTCAACAATATCAACAACAACTCCTCTCCCAATCCCCCACCGTACCCTCCGGGGTACTCCCTGGACTGCTCGAGTGAGCTTGCTCACTCTAGCAGCCTGGAATGTTCGATCCATTTTAGAAAATCCCAGGAGTAACCGATCGGAATGGAGGACGGCACTAGTCGCTCGGGAACTGGCGCACTACAAGGTGGACATTGCTGCTCTCAGCGAGACCCGATTCTCTGAACAGGGTCAGCTGAAGGAGGTGGGTGCCGGCTACATTTTCTTCTGGAGCGGCCGGTCAAAGGCAGAGCAACGCGACGCTGGTGTCGCCTTTGCATCCGGAACGACATCGTGGGACGTCTGCCCTGTTTGCCGCAGGGTATCAATGATCGCCTGATGAGCCTCCGCCTGCCTCTTCGGGAGGACAAATTCGCCACAATCATTAGTGCCTACGCTCCCCCAGTGACGAGCACTGATTCGGCGAAGGACAAATTTTACAAGGACCTGCATGCCCTGCTGGCGACTGTACCGAAGGTGGACAAGTTAATTGTCCTTGGTGACTTAAACGCCTGCGTCGGGACGAACCACGCTGCCTGACAGTGAGTGCTGGGTCCCCATGGTCTCGGTAGCCGCAATGATAACGACTTCCTTCTTCTGCGAGCGTGTGCTGAACACCGTCTCCTGCTGACCAACACCTTCTTCTGCCTCTCGATGTGGCAAAAGGTGACCTGGGTACACCCCCGGTTGAGGCACTGGCACCTCTTGGACTATGTTCTCGTCCGGCGGCGAGATCGACATGACGTGCTAGTGACAAAGGCGATCCCCGGTGCCGACGGATGGATGGATCACCACCTCGTCATCTCCAAGATGAGGCTTCGTCTGCAACCACACAGAAAACCCCAAGGTAAGCGACCACAAGGTAAGTTGAATACTGCTTTGTTTAATATGCCTGCTCACCATCTCCATTTCAGCAACGAACTGGCCAACCGACTAGCCAACCTTCCGGTCGCCGACGCTGACATCTCCGTAGAGAACCGTTGGTGTCAACTGAGGGACACCATCTAATCCACCGCCCAGAATGTCCTCTGCCGCGCATGTCGTCAGCACCAAGACTGGTTCGATGAAAACGATGCAGCTATCAACGCTCTGCTCGTCGAGAACAACCAGTTGCACAAAGTCTACGTCGATTGCCCTACCGCTGCAAACAAGGCAGCCTTCTACCGAAGTCGCCGCCTTGTACAGCAACAGCTGCTGGAGATGCAGGATGCCTAGATAACGCGCAAAGCCGAGGAAATCCAAGAGTTCGCGGATCGAAACGAATGGAAGAACTTCTTCACCGCCACCAAGGCTGTCTACGGACCTCCCGTCAAAGGCGCCGCCCCTCTTCTCAGTGTCGATGGCAGGACGCTACTCACTGGGAAGACGCAAATCCTAAAGCGATGGGCAGAACATTTCCAAAGAGTTCTCAATCAGCCCTCTACCATCTCCGACGCCGCCATTAATTGCCTGCCTGAAGTGAAAATCAACGCCGACCTTGATCTCCCGCTATCTCTCTGCAAGAAACCATAAGAGCCCTGCAGCTAATCTCCAGCGGGAAAGCACTTGCCTCGGATGCGATCCGTGCTGAGATTTACAAGCATGACAGACCCCAACTGATGAGCCAACTCACAATGCTCTTACAGGAAATGTGGCACCAAGGGCAAGTCCCTCAGGATTTCAAAGATGCAGCCATTGTTCACCTCTACAAGAAAAAAGGGAACCGCCAACTCTGTGACAACCACAAAGGAATCTCGCTGTCGAACATCGCCGGAAAGATCTTCGCCCGCATTCTCCTCAATCGCCTGAACGCTCACCTGGTGCAAGGATTGCTCCAGGAAAGCCAATGTGGCTTCCGACGACACCGAGGAACAATTGAAATGATCTTCGCCGCTCGACAACTGCAAGAAAATTGCCGGGAGATGCGGACTCATCTCTACACTGCCTTCGTGGATCTGATGAAAGCCTTTGACACGTTGAATCGCGACGGACTGTCGAAAGTCATGCAGAAATTTGGCTGTCCTGAGCGGTTCACGAACCTGGTGCGTCAGCTTCATGACGGGATGACGCGCGTCACTGACAACGGGACGGTATCCGAAGCATTCGCAGTGACCAACGGAGTGAAGCAGGGCTGAGTACTGGCCCCACCCTGTTCAGTCTCATGTTCTCTGCTATACTGATGGACGCCTATCGCGATGAGCAGCCTGGTATCCGCATCGCCTATAGAAATGACGGGCGCTTTCTCAACAGTTGGCGTATGCAGGCTTCAACGCGTGTGTCTACGACTACAGTCCATGACTTGCTATTCGCAGACGACAGCGCCCTTAACACCGTGACGGAGGAGGACGCGTAAAGGAGTATGGACCTCTTCGCTGCAGGCTGCGCCGATTTTGGATTAACAATCAGTACAGCCAAAACGGTTGTCATGCACCAGCTGCCACCCAGCGTGGAATACAATGCTCCCAGAATCAATGTTAATGGCACTTAACTCAAAAATGTGGAAACCTTCGCTTATCTAGGAAGCACGATGTCGCGCAACACGAGAATCGATGACGAGGTTGCCCAACGGATCTCCAAAGCTAGTCAGGCCTTCGGCCGGCTGCAGGCCTCCGTGTGGAATCTCCACGGTATTCACCTGAACACCAAACTGAAGATGTACAAGGCTGTCGTCTGAACGACACTTCTTTACGGAGCGGAGACCTGGACACTACTCAAACCAAGCCAGGACGCTTAATCACTTCAATCTGAGCTGCCTCCGCAGAATACTGAAGCTGGGATGGCAAGACAGGATCCCGGACACGGAAGTCCTGGAGCGGACCGGAATCCTCAGCATCCATGCCATGCTGAGGCAAGTGTAACTGCAATGGAGCGGACACCTGGTAAGAATGGACGACGAGCGACTACCCAAACGACTTTTTTACGTAGATGTCGCTATGGGTGTTTGCCGACAGAGAGGTCAAAAACGACGCTACAAAGTTACGTTAAAGAAATCGCTGAAGCAACTGCAAATCAATCTGGAGGACCTCGCCCAGGATAAACCGGCATGGAGAAAATCCGTGAAGACTGGCTTAGCAATCTATGAGGCCAACCGGATCGCCGCCGCAAAGGCCAAAAGAGCGGCACGTAAGTCACAAGCGCCCCGGACCAACACCGCCAATGCCTAGGCTCTGTCAACATTCCCGCGCTGTCAACGCATCTTCCGCGCGCGAATCGGCCTGGTCGGACATTTTCGGACGCAATGCACCAACAATCCGACAATGCCAACTTCTACATCAAATTCTGCCAACCCTCCTTCTGACTCCCCCACCCTCACTCCTGGCATCAATTCCATTACTCCCACCATCATAGAGACCACATCCATCTACTCATCGCCTGTTACCCCCACCACCGCAACCACCCCCCGCCTTCGCCTTCACTACCACCACCATCTGCGATGGGGAATCTCTCCTAAGCTGTCGTCAATGCGACCGCACATTCACCTCACGCATCGGCCTGGTCGGTCACTGGCGAATCCATCGTACAGAGACTGGTGAGCCAGTGCCTGGAGCACCAACACACAGCAGAGATCGCGACCTCCACTGCCCTCACTGTCCTCGCGCATTCACTCATCGCATGGGCTTATTCGGTCACATGAGCATCCATGACAGCGGAATTCACCACAATGCCGACAACACCGATACACCATACACACCCTCCGCTCCTGCCATTCTTACCTCCGCTGCCACCCCCTACCGTAAATGACATCCCTCCAGCCTCTACCGATTTCTCCTGCCCACACTGCGCCCGCAACTTCAACTCACGCATCGGCCTGGTCGGTCACCTGCTAATCCACCGCACGGAGGCTGGTGAACCAGTGCCTGGGGCTCCGACATACAGTCGACGCGCCCGCCTTCACTGCCCTCACTGCTCCCGCACATTTACACACCACATGGGCCTATTAGGACACATGCGCCTCCACGACAACCTGCGGTAAACCACCGGAGGCTAAGCCACATCAGCGTCCGACATCTACACTTTTACACTGGCAGCACCCTCACAATCATCCTAATGTACCTGATAAATTCACGGTTTCCTAGAAACTGTGGCTTGGAAGGCTGCGAATCTGACGCTTACACCAGACCACGCCGTCGGTCCAGTGTCTGTGCTCTGTGTGTCGAGTGGCTGACCAGTGGACTTGGAGTCAGACGGCGATGGCTCCTCCATATCCCCTGAGTAAGTAAATCCTGGTGTGTGCGTTATGAGGGCCAGTTCTTGCTGTGGCGCGCGAAGACGGGTACACCGACCCGTCAGCCAATGCGCCCACTCCCACATCAGACAACTGACTGGCTCGGACAGTGTTTGATGGTGGGGGTTGGGGAGAGGGGAAGGTCAACAGCTCAGCGCATTTTCCTCACTATAAACAATCTGCCGCGCTTGAATCTATCACGGTGTGCTAAAAGCCGTGGCTTGGAAGGTTACCAACTGACGGGATAACTCGGACCGCGTGGTCAGCCCAATGTGTGTTTTGTGTGGAGTGGCTGACTGGCGGACTGAGAGTCAGGCTGCAATGGCTCCTTCTTAATGTGGCCTTTATGGCACTCTCTCTCCGTGGGATCCGAGCCAGGTGTGGTGGTACACCGAGGGGCTGCTCCGGCCGCGCCAGCCACTTGCGCCCTCTCCCCTCTCTGGTCTTCTTGCTTCTGTCTTGACACCGGGCTCAGGTGGGGGAGGAGGAGAGAGTGCGGTAGCTGTAGCGCAAGGCTACTATCAATTTAAACTAAATCATGCGCAAGTCACCGTCCCTGCACCACCTGGTGTGGAGTATACGGTGGACCTCTTCGAAATCGACGGTTGAACTGTCGGGTCTGATGCAGCTGTGGCAGAGGTTGATGTTGTGGGATTGTTGTTGCATTGAGTTCGAAGATGTTCGACCAGGCCGATTCGCGCACGGAATGTGCGTTGGGCACGTTGGGAGGGCTTGGGCATTGGGGGTGTTGATCCGCGGTGCTTTTAACTTGCGAGCCGCCCTTTTTGGCCTTAACAGCGGCGATCCGGTTGGCCTCATAGATTGCTGCACCAGATTGCACTAGATTGCTTAACGGATCTTCTCCATGCCGGTCAATCCTGGGCGAGGTCCCCCCAGTTTGGCGGGTTGATTTGCAGTTTCTTCAGATTTTTCTTCAAAGTGTCCTTGTAGCATCGTTTTTGACTTCCCTGTCGGCAAGCACTCATGGCGACATATCTGTAAAAAAAGTCGTTTGTGTACTCGCTCGTCGTCCATTCCCAACGGGTGGCCGCTCCATCGCAGTTGCACTTGCCTCAGCATGGTGTGGATGCTGAGGATTCCGGTCCGCTCCAGGACCTCCGTGTCCGGGATCCTGTCTTGCCATTTCAGCTGCAGCATTTTGCGGAAGCAGCTAAGATGTAAGTGATTCAGCTTCCTGGCTTGGTTTGAGTAGGGGGTCCAGGTCTCCGCTCCATAATGGAATGTCCTCAAGACGACGGCCTTGTTCATCTTTAGTTTCGTGTTAAGTTGAATACTGTGGCGATTCCACACGGAGGCCTGTAGCCGGCCGAAGGCCTGACTGGCTTTCGAGATCGATTAAGCAACCTTGTCGTCTATTCTTGTGCTGCGTGACAGCGTGCTTTCTAGATAAGCGAAGGTTTCCACATTTTTGAGTTAAAAGCCGTTGACATTAATTCTGGGAACATTGTATTCCGCGCTGGGCGGCGGTTGGTGCATGACCACAGTTTTGGCTGTACTGATTGTTAATCCGAAATTGGTGCAGCCTGCGGCGAAGAGGTCCATGCTCCTTTGCATGTCCTCCTCCGTCACGGTGTTAAGGGCGCAGTCGTCCGCGAAGAGCAAGTCATGGACTGTAGTCGTAGACACGCGCGTTGAGGCCTGCATACGCCGTATGTTGAGAAGGTGCCCGTCATTTCTGTAGGCTATGCGGATCCCAGGCTGCTCATCACGGTAGGCGTCCATTAGCATAGCAGATAACATGAGACTGAACAGGGTGGGGCCAGTACTCAGACCTGCTTCACTCCGTTGGTCACTGCAAATGCTTCGGTTACCGTCCCATTGTCAGTGACGTGCGCTGTCATCCCGTCATGAAGCTGACGCACCATGTGCGTGAACCGCTCAGGACAGCCGAATTTCTGCATGACGTTCCACAGTCCGTCGCGATTCACCGTGTCAAAGGCTTTTTTCAGATCCAAGAAGGTAGTGTAGATGTGGCTTCGCATCTCCTGGTCCTTCTCTTGTAGCTGGCGGGCTTCGAAGATCATGTCAGTTGTTCCGCGGTATTATCGGAAGCCACTGGCTTTCCGGGAGCAGTCCCTGCTCTAGGTGACTATTCAGGCGATTGATAAGGCTACGGGCGAAGATCTTCCCGGTGATGTTGAGCAACGAGATGCCTCTGTGGTCATCACAGAGTTGCCGGTTCCCCTTCCGATTGTAGAGATGGAAGATGGTCGCGTCTTTGAAATCCTCAGGAATTTGTCCTTAACGCCACATCTCCTGGAAGAGTGTTATGAGTTCTGCGATCAGCCGGGGCCCGCCGTGCTTGTTGATTTCCGGTTCTCTTAATTTACTCAAACTTGTATGTTTACTACTGCACCTGACAATTCTAATTAAATTTATTAGTCACCGACCGACCTCCGCAACGTGTGACCGTGGGAAAAAAATTATTCATGTAACATCCCTCTCGTCCAAATCAAGCAAAACCTGCTTGTCCTAGTCAACTTCATCTCAAACAACCGACAAGTGTAAAAAACAACCAATTCTTGTGAAACCATGTTGGAATCTATTCCCAAACTGCAAGCTGTCCGCCAGGGGCCATAATGGATATTGAAATTATTTTTGAAGTAGTATTACTTTTCATTTTTATTTAAGTTTTTGATTCGCCTTTGATCATTACCTCAAAGCTTTGGTGCATGCGTTGGTGCCGGTTTGCGAGTGATTAGCAATCTTCCGTAAATCTCAGCACCTTTCATGGGATAGGTCACGTACTGGGAGCTTTACTTTCGCGTTCACTAGCAAAAATAGTTCTTGACCGAGCACCTGAAAGGACTGTTTGCCTCCCGTTTTATTTGAACCTAGGAGTTGGAACTTGATTGCTGCTCACGAGTGTATGATGCGAGTTTTCGCATGAATTCCTGCACCCTTGTTCGGACACACTCAAGCTTTTTTTGCACGCCTCGTTTTCGAGTTTTTTCCTGTTGTGTGTGACTCATTCGCAGGTTTAAGGCTCAGCTTTCGATCCCGCGGTTGACTCACTTCGACGATTCTCGGACGAGAGAGCGGGCCTGGTCTGCTACGGGTTAATATTGGCTTTGATTTATTTTTGTGTTTCCTCGGTGTTTTGTGTGCTGTTGTTTGGACAGGAACTACAACGCTGTTCTTAAAAGTGTGTAACCTACCAACATTTCATAAATTACTTTTGACTGGATAAGGCAGGATGGAAAGGAAAAACAGACTGCCTTCTTATCAGGTTTTGTGTTAGTGTCATAATTGAACCCCAATAATGTGTCAAGTATATGGAAGCCGATCGGGTGAACTTTAAGCCACCCAAACCGTTTAGGGGGGAGGAGGGGTAACTTGCGTCCAGCTAGGAAATGTTCCCACACTTCGAGAAGAAAAGTTAGAGGGTGGATATTTTCAGTAATCGCAGCGTATGGGTCACGCCCAAAGCTTCAACGAAAATATATAAATGAGGTTCTAGAATACGACGGTTTATGTTTTTCTCTTTCTAGTGATGTCTATAGTAAGTGGGAAAATTCACTGCAATAAAGAATTCTCTGTCGGTTTTAATTGACAAAAGAGCGGAGTGGTACTTAAAATGGATGAAAAACGTTTGGATCGTGTTTTCTGTTGCATCTGCGTCTTTCAACAGTAAATAATTGAGTTTTCCAAAAATGTTATAGAGAACATATTGCATGTTTTCTGAAATCAAACGCAAGTTGACCCACAATCTGCTTTGCCGTCTTAAAGTTGACAACTATGCTGCCATTATTGCTAAAAAGTTAGTTCTGACGTTGAAGTTTCGTCATAAAAATGTTCTATGGAAAATTTAACGACGGGGCAATGCTTAAAAGCTGAGCCATTACCAGCCCGTGGCTCAGCTGGTAAAGCCAAATGACCATGCGAGTTCAAACCTCCGGTCTTTGCGTTGCATGGTTGAGATATGGCTGTAAAACAGTGTCAAAGAGATCAGAACAGGCACTCTTCGTAATATCAATCAGTTATTTCTTACTTGCTATCATAAGACTGCCTGCGCTGACTCCTGGTTGAGTGCCCCAGACCAAAACGGAATCGCCCATTATGCGTTCAACGATGAAGGCAGGTCAGTGGCCATATAACGTTTCACAGATTTTCCATCCCTGGTTTGGTTGCGAAAATTTCCTTGCGTACGCTGGAAAATATGAGCAGTCATAAAGGATAAGGATACATGCACATGTATCGGTGTCGGGGATGCATGTGCACCACATGGGATTACTTATCTACCGGTTGATGCTAATGATGCAACGTAGGTTGATGACTAAGTATGCCATTTTTAGTTGGCGTAGGCAGCGTAACATTGGCAAAACCCTTCTATACATTGACTTACTTTTCCTAGTAACTCTTCCCTACTAAACTCTTCTCCTTCGGCAAGCGCAGTCTCTTCAGGGAAATAATTATATCCGACCCTTTTATTTAGAGAACATCCCCTGTGTGACTTTCCATACTAATGCGCATGTTTTTGCGCACCCATTGTACGCTTTAAGCCTCATCCTGCGGTCTGCCCAACGAATCATGTCATCTACGCCGCCAAGACAAGAACGAAATCGCCACCCACCCACCGCGTGAACTGTCTTCTACCCCACAACTGTGGTCTTCCCACTCAACAGCATATCAGTGTCCATTTCCCCCAACCGCAACAGCCACCATCAATTTCTACTTCGACAGTCGCCCCATCCGTACAGAGGATCTCTACCCTAAAACTAGCTTGCGACCTTTCCAATGATACTCAAACTTCCTCACGCGTTTTGGGTAAGTTCAGCGTACGGAGTCCTTATTGCCTGCTGCCCCTCTTGTGCGAAAGCAGGTAAGCAGGCTTTGTCTGCTCAAAATCTGCGATGCAGTGACAATGGTAGTGCTGTGTGGCACGCCTAGAGGGATGTTTGGCGTTGCCAGCTACTGCGCCCAATCCGATGTGCAGCTGACTGGTGGGTTTTAACGGGTGACATGAGCATGAGAGATGGGAAAGAGGGTGAGTCTGACACTGGGTTAACCATCCCAATGGCAAATAGTCACATCCCTCGCTATAATGAGGCACACGCGCCTTCATCTCTTACGGCACGATAAGAGTTGTGGTTTTGAACGTTGCCGACTGGTGGAAAAACCCGTTCCACCTGGTCAGCACTGTGTGTATGTGGGGAACAGGCTGTAATGGCTCCTTACAGTGACCTTTATGGAATTCCCATCGTGTGAGATCCGAATTTTCCTTATTGTAGCCTGGCACATACAGTGGGTGGTAGGTCGTGTGTGAAACGCATAGACGGACTACTTAACTTTTTTCAGCCACTGCCTCCGCGCCAATCTCTGGTTGTCTTGACTTTGTTTCGCCATGTAAGCAAGGTGGACGAGAGAAGATAGAGAGAGAGAGAGAGAGAGAGAGAGAGAGAGAGAGAGAGAGAGAGAGAGAGAGAGAGAGAGAGAGAGAGAGAGAGAGAGAGAGAGAGAGAGAGAGAGAGAGAGAGAGAGAGAGAGAGAGAGAGAGAGAGAGAGAGAGAGAGAGAGAGGGTAAACGCAGCTCAAATCAACTTCACTGTAAACTACTTCACGAACAAGCCAACATTGGGTCCACTCTATGGGGCATTGGGTGAACGCCGCCGCTATCGATGGTCAAGACTGCAATCGATCACAACTTAGCTGTCTCTTGGTTACCATCAATGATCTCTATATGTTTCCTTATATCTTTCACAGACTACCGTGGCATATTGTGACCACTTCAGTGTTCTTCCCTATACTTACTTTGGTATCCCTATATTGCTATGTTGTACGTTCTCCTGATATAAAGATTCAGAATTTCTCCAAGAGCTCTTCTTTCCCTTACCCACTTTCAAAAAGGGATTTAGTTTTCATGAGAGTACCGCATATTCGTTTTAGTTAGCCTAGGTGTCGTTTGGAAACTCGGTGGCATTAGTGCATACTTTCGCGCATTATGGTCTTCTCTGATTATAAGAAGGAAAATTTTGGTAAAAACTTAAAAACAACAAGACTGCAGAACGTTTGAATCAACATCAACCATAATGACAAACTTCTGTGACATGCACACTGATGGTTGTGGTTTACCGCATGTAATTCAGATCAAACTGAATCATTTTGTTAGAGGTATGATACTCTGAGTAAGCCCAGTGGGAAGCGGGGGCTGATCACTACCTTAATACTTCTCTTTTACCAACTGCTTCCTTGTTTGCGATCACGAACGTGTCGATACTCAACTCTTTGCCTCAGTCGAAGTGCCTAATCGGCTTGGCAGTATTTTCTCCACTTTGTTTTATCCAGCTTAGATGTTTTAGGGTTTGCGTCGGAATAGGTGTACATATTTCAGGCTGTTTGAGAGAGTCATATGAATAGTATTCGGTAACGGATGATCCTGCTCAAAGTTGCATTAACAGCCAATCGAGCTTGAGGGCACCCGCTCTTACCATATTTTTACAGCTCTACTATCTAAATTTTCCAGTCGCTCAGTTTCCTGCTTGGAGAAACGCGTCCCCGCTTACTATCCCACCTTGCTTTCGCATCATTTTATACTGCCGCCTGCAGACATTCCCGGCTCCTCTTATCCTCTGTCCCCGCTTAGCAAACGAGGCGTAAAGCACCTCCCGACCGGCGACACACCTCCAACTGACCACTCTGGCTCCCACCCCCCTCAACCCCCTACCCCAGCTCTTTTTCGCCTGCTACGTGCAGGTCCGTCGCAGCCGTCTCTGCCACTGTGGGACCAGACAGACGTGTTTGCGCGTGTGTGCCCTCGTGTGCGCACGGAGCAAATTTAGTTGCCTTTGTCCGGGCCTGATGTCGCTGCCCAGCGTACTTCTGTGCCCTCTAGCCAATGATGGACTGCTGAGCAATGCGCATGCCTACTCACGCACCACCTATTTTTCGAAACTGGTCTACTCCCTCCGTTGCCGCAGCTTTCTCTCTTCCCTGCGCTGCCGACATGCTTGAGTGTACGTATACAGAGTCTTGGCATCGGGCCAATTCCGTCACTACCGTCTCATGGTCGCCGTCCTGTTTCACCGCCACCGCCTCTTTCCTATAGGGACTGTGCAGGCCCCGACTACTCCACCTGTTTTCATCGCACACGCACCTGCACCCCTCAAGGACTGCATATTCACTTATTTTCCGCACCCATGCCGCTTTTTCGAGTTCAGGGTTCCGACTACTCTAGCGGTGGCCGTGGTGATAATTGTATTCGCATTCCTGTGCGAGCACACTGGAGCTGAACGGGCGAGAAGCGGTGGTAATATTTTCTGGCTAGGTTGCTTTTTCGACCACTTCCCAGAAAAAGCATACCCGAAGATGTCGACGGATGCCAGTTGCGTATCTTGTGCCTCTCATAAATGCGCTCTTTAACTTTTTTCTTGCTGTTTCTGCGTGCGGGGTCCTTAACTCACACCATCCTAATGCAATGTCATAGAGAAGGTGAACTGAGAAGGAGACTCGATGCTGGGACAATTTTTGCCCGCATTTTCGGATCCACTTGAACCCAGTTTCAGAGATAACAATATATAAGGACACCGGGTGCGTAAGGCGATTCAGTTTTTATAAACCACAGTGCTTACGCAAACGCACCTAAAATCGGGAACTCCCGCATTCGTCACAGATGGTCGTACTTAATGCAATGAATGCTTGATTTCCCGCATTTAACGCATTGACAACTGCGATTTCATAATTGACATTTTGACTGGTGCTATCAGCCCCCCCCCGCAGTGCTGCCACAAGAAGCAGTCTTTGCCCGATGACGGGGTGAAGAGTGAATCCGAAACGTCAAACGAATACAATTATCGGTCCGGCAATCGAGTTCCTCTTCCCTCAATTTGCCTCTTCGCATATGCCAATAGTAAGATGCAGATTTAGATTTTTATGTCAGCATCAGTTGCATCGTTAAATCACAAATGCAATCCTTATCATACGCCAGTGAAAACTGTTTTGGAGGCTGTAACTGGGACAAATCGTTTTTCTTGATAATCAGGAAGTCACTCCTCTTGACTCCGCTTGCCCTCGGAAAGTTTTCTCAGAGTCCAGGAACCATAATTCTTCCATCGTCCATAAACCCGCCTGGCCATTGATCGTCTGGCGGGGGTTGGATGCAGTTGTGCGATAGAAAAATGTTAAGACACGGGAATAGAAACCTTCCCACATGAAACAGGTGACTGGACAAAATTTCAGAGAGGTTAGCTATTCGCATGGCATAACCCTAACACCTTCCCAAACCCTAAACTGAACTCTAACTCCAATTTCAACACTTATCCTAACCCTACCGTAATCCTTACACTTATCTCCCTGGAAATCAACTCAGGGTTCTTTGCCCGTGTCTCTCCGGACGGCCTTTTCGTGATTAATTGGTTCGAAGATGAAAATTTGCATCCGATGACAAGAAAAAGTCGAGAAGACCGGAGGCGCGATCGGGCTCAGGTTGCTGACTCAGCGTGAGCCTGTGACCAGGCGTTCACCACACCTCCCTCGATGCGTGTTATGGGTACGCATCCCCAAATGGCGTCCGCCTGCCCCGTGTTTTTCCGGCGCATCAACCGCGTGGCCCATTGTGGGGGGCACTGCAGCAGACAAATGTCAACACTTGATGGCAAGACAAGTCAACGAATGACGACATCTGTCAGCCGTAGTTCTTCTATCTTCAAGGTTTTGCACACAAGTTCTACCTTCAGGGCGTAACAAACACATGACTCGCCTCAGTTGAGGGTTGTGGAATTAAGCGTGCAGCAACATCGTTTAAAAAAGCTACCTGTGATCGATGCGATCTTCGATCTGTCGAAGCGACATATTAGACTTTATTAAAATTTTGCTGAATCCTCAGCTGAACAGTTCAGTTCAGTTCAGGTTATTAAGAGAAAGATAGGCAAATGCCTTTGAACTCCCTCTTGGTTACAGTACGGCTAAAAAGGCTCTTTTACATCATGAAAATGTAAAAAAGTTGGTTTACATAATAGCGTGCGGAAAATAAGCAGACGACTAACTGAGTTGCTTTACGGGTGCATGTCCGGATTTTTCGATTATGACTATTGATGGGATTCTTATACTTCGAAAAACCTGACAAACTTGACCTCGTTGACTGCTGATGCCCGCAGCTACTTCGTTCAACCTCTTTCTTGTGCGCTAAGTGATAATTTTTCACTCCTTGTCGAGAGTCTGTCAGTCTATTTGTGTCGTTTATGCCCATTTTGATTTATAGGACATGATCTAGAGACCATATTATACCCGTAATTATGTACTTCAGAGACTGAACCCATATAGTCTTGGATCCCTACGTCGGAGCTTTCGAGTTGCTCTTTCGTTACGTATATATTTTACGAGGATGGGTTTGTCTTAAATTTACCGCTTTGTCTTTTTGTCACTACTTTT
Organism: Schistocephalus solidus; assembly: GCA_017591395.1. Taxonomy (NCBI): domain Eukaryota; kingdom Metazoa; phylum Platyhelminthes; class Cestoda; order Diphyllobothriidea; family Diphyllobothriidae; genus Schistocephalus; species Schistocephalus solidus. The sequence goes on along the minus strand of WEDG01006947.1, from coordinate 65,576 downwards.
TTCGGCTTTTCTACCGAAACTTCTGAAATGTTAGGCAAGGGTGACTTTTTAACGTTAGACGCAACAGTAGTTGCTGCCGTAATGTTTATATTTTTACATATTTCTGTGGTTTCAGCGGAACAAGCTGCTTTCCACAAAGCTGGCGCCGCAACCAGTATATCTCACAACGGTATTTTGCCTTGTAACTTGAAAGGCACTGCGATTTTAACCACCCCGACGCCCGCGAATCTTAATTTCCCCGTAAGTGCTGCACGCGCATCTGCTGCTGTGGATCCAGATTTCAGCCCCTCAAGCGGCAGTCTCAACCTCACCGAACGTTTTCTACGCTGGCTTCACATTGGTTATAATTCCTGTGGTTCGGATGCTGCCCAGGACCACGGCACCGTGTCTCCTACTAGACCGCTTTACGTCGACAACAGGGTTTGTCGACATTTAGCGGCTCGCCACCCCGTTCCACAGCCAACCAGATTGGATGCGCGTCGCCGCTGTAGGAGCCAGCCGCCGCGACCCAGTGCTCACGGAGGCCAACAAAAACCTGCACCACCTGCCCGCCAGCGATCTCCTCATTGCGGCTTGCATGAGAGAGCAGCTCAAGTCGCATTGGAAACTCAGCGCCTTCCTGTTGCGACCGCTGCCCTCACAGAGGGTATGCAATGCCTTAAAACGTGAGTTAGTCTCCTGCATAGGTGGTACCAACTCGCGTTATTTGAATACCAGCATCATCCTTCTTTTATCTCCAGATTCCTCTCCCCTTGTTTTTTTTCTATCGCTTTCCATTTAGCCATTTAATCGAAGATTTTTATAGACGAAGGCAGGAGACATTTGAATAATCTTTTCTGACTTATTTTCTTCATCAGCACGTGCCACCCCAACCCTGGGCGGGCACCTGATTCATTTGGTTGATTATTGCAACAGCGGAGATCTCACTTAGTTCTGGTGGACACCCGATTAGCTGTGTAAAAAACTGTCTCAGGCATGGCAGACTGAGATGATAACTGAGACTGTCAGCGTGACCCAAAAACTGTTCGCACTGCCTTGCATCAACTGCACCACAGAGTTCTCACGACGGCAGCTGAGGTGTGTTTGCATCCACACTGAATGCTAGCCAATTTACTCCCATGGGCAGACATCTCAAAAGACCAAAATTCCCTTCTCGAGGGACTTCAGAACCGTATTGTTTACCGTATCCCTTGCTCTTGTTTCTCTTGTGTGTACACCTGTCGTACAGTTAGACGCCTCGGGACTCGTCTTAGGCATCATAAAGGGACTATCCATCGTTACGGGTCCCTATCCCTTGTGAGGATATTACTGAGGTTCTCGCTATAGCCTCGAACCAAACACTAGCGACACTTCCTCCAAGCATAACGACACACTGGGAAAAATAGTAATTTTATCCTGGTATCGGTGCGTACTATGAACAGGACGGTTCCTTTTTTTAAAAAAAAAGGTTGTGGGTGATTTTAAGTTTTTCCCCACTTCCTTTTTTAAATTTTTGATGTCCACTTGTTTGTCTACCATCTTCCATAGGTGCAGTAGTTTTCGGTTTTCGATGAAATAACTTTCATTCTGCGATCACACTGTACCTTTGGATTTCTCTCCTCCTATTGTTAATCTTTTCCTCTTGTTTGCGGTCTCCTAGAAGGCACGTGAAATGGCTCCCAACAAACGGTATTGTCACGCGCTTACCACATTGCCGAATTTCTCTCGAAAATTCCAACAGTCGCGACTTAACAGCCGCCTGTACCTCCTTCTCATGTCCTTCCGACAAGAGTGTACGATCAACCGCAGAGCTCTCTGCAATTGCCTCCCACCACATTAGCGCTAGCACCTGTGAGGACTCTCGTGTCGGTAATAGCGGACGCCTAAGACGCTGGTTTTTTCCCTCACCATCATCCTCTAACTCTCACCACGCTGGCGATAAGAGTCGGCGAAAGGGGGCTGTTGAAGAAACGCACTCTTCCTGTGTCAATGACCATTATCGGGGTGGTGCTGGCGGATGTGTTCCCCTCTGTCTCGATCGGGACAGCAGTTTAATGCGGGATACAACGGCTCCTCCACCCCTTCCCCCGAGAATGCTGTTGACCAAAATCAGCGCAACCTCAGCGACGAAGCAACTGACCCCTGCCTCGACGCGCAATGTCGAAGTTCAGACTAGCCTCCCACTCTGTTCCTGTCAATCCAAATCAGAGGAGTCGTTCTGCTCCAAGGAAACGACAGTGGGACAGGATCGAGCAAGAATTATAGACTGTGAACATGCCGGGGAGTCTACCTGTAGTATAACTTCCTGCAAATGTCACTCCGCGTATACCACCTGCTGCGCTGATGGAAATGGTGCCACTGGCCTGCCCTGTTCCCATACTTCCTGTTCTGTAGCTTTTGATTGTCCCTGCTTTTCGTGGGTTGGTGACACACAGCCAGCGCTATCGCCACCAGTAGTCGACCACCACCTTCTTTTGCATCACTATCACTACCACCATTACTACAGTCACGATTGTGGGTTACCACCTGGTTACAGCGACACTACGGCCGCTTTTTCAAATGTGCAAAAGGGACCTGGAGCCACAGGAGAATTCTTGCCAACCCAAGATCAAGTTACGACCTCTTCTCCCTCCAGACCGGCGTCTCCGCTGATAAAGCTGTCGCTCAGCTGGCCACCACCAACCGACGGCGGTGGTGGGATCACTGAAACTACCCAGATAATCGAGCCTTCGCAACCACCGGATGTTCATGCCGCCGTGTCGAGTGGACCACCTATTATGCAATCTACCAAGGTTTTAACCGCGACGGCCCCAACGGCGGATGGTTCGTCAGCATCTACGCCTGCCTCCGATTCCGCATTCGCTTTCCAGTCTAGTCATGAGGCCGTCGAATCAACGACAAATATTTCCTGCTTGCAGACTGCGGCGTCAGAGGTATCAACTGCTATCAAGGCGTCACCTGTGGAGTGCCCTGGAGCCAGTTGCAGCAGCTCTGGAAGGGAGCATTTCGAGCTGACTAGTGTTTCTTCGGCGGAAAAGGTTGCTGAGCAGAAGAAAATTGATCAACGGCGTGCCTTCCTGCAGAATATGAATCAGCTAAAGCGGGTTAGTTTTGCCTATGTGTATGCTACCTTGCTGATAAAGTTGTCGATATTCTGCTGACCTCTGTCGCTACCATAATTGTTTTCCATATAAAGACGTTATCCTAACTAAATTGGTAGGCTTCGAGTGAATACGTGGTAGAGTTAATCATAGCTCCTCGATATATCTAACACTATTTTCACCTGTTGCAGGTATCACCGCTTTCGTCAATTTTTTAGTCGCTTCTGTCTATTCACCATGACTTATTTTCTCAGTATCTCGAGTCCGAAGTTGTTTTCATGAAATGCACAGGCAAAACATTTGTATGTCTTGGGACAGGTAGTTAATTCCTGTCTGTGCTAGTAAACTGATTCCGTTGCTTCTTCCGCTTAACGAATGGGGGACTGACACACTACTGGCGGTTTGTTCATTATTTTCTTAGCCGTCATCCAGTTCTGTTAGCTGTTAGGGCCACATTTTCGAAACGTGGGAATTGTCGAAGCTAACTTCAAGGCATGTAGTTTCGTATCTATTATACAGACTGTTGGAAATGTCCACATTCTCGTAGAGATCCAGTCGATCTCACTATAAAGCACATGCACGCGTGCGCGTTCCGGCTGCGTGCTGCTGGCATACAACAGAACGCTTTCAACAGCGTCTCGTCAATGGCTTCACCCACACTCCTTCCCTATAACTTGGTTGGTCCATGTCTGTGAGAAGTTGCTCGGTTCTCCTAAACTTTCGAAGCCAATTAGACAGAATTTTAGACAGCCGGAAGGGAATGCCATAGATACACGTGGTTTTTCAATGAGATTGACTCGTAGGTTTCCGTTTGTTTTGTTGTGAACGATCGTATCTTGTTTGTCGGTCGTATTAGTGGTTGGAAGAAAAGTTGAGCACACGCATTGTTCGTATTACTACTGCGTGCTAGGTGGGACCTTAATACACACCTTTCTTATTTCCTGACCGCCTCGTGATCATTTGCGTCTGAGCCAGCTGTCCAGCGTCATTCAGGGATAGGTTGCCGTTCTCTCTTGCCGAGGATGGAAAATTATCACGTGGTTGATGATTGTCTTGCCGATTTTAACGGTGAAGTAACAATTCTGTTCACTTGAAAAGTCCACTCGGCAGACACGTGTCTTCAGCAAGTCTTCATCGTCTATTTATTAATATCGATCGTTCCCACGCCACCTGCATGGCGAGGTCGGCGTGTTGGTGTCAGTGGGACTGGGGGAGGGTGGGAAGGTAGGGTAGGCGATCTTCCTATGTCGAGTACGGGGAGGGAACGTCACTGTCAGGTACGCGGAGTGAACAACGGTTATTAGGGGGTGGGGACGGCGTGTGAGCACCACCCGAAGTCGACATTGGTCACGGAAGAGCGAGCGCCTGTATTGGCGTCTTCTGACAGCACAGCGCTCGTTTCGCCAGCCGTATCTCCACTGCCTCAGCTGTTGCTAGCACCCGTTGGCGTAGGCTTTTAGAGAAGTTGGATGGTGTGCGTTAAATCCAAATTTCTTGGATGATGGTTTCATGATACCGCCCAAAGGAAAAAAGTCTAGTGCTGGGGCGAATTTCATATTAGCCAAATTCAGAGATTTTGAAGGTATTATAGTCTGGCCCATCCATGGCTGAAGTCTGTCTGAACCCATTGTCGCGACGAGACGCCTCCCCTACTGCTATCCCTCGCTACAATGACCCAATTCGTAGCCAAGTTGTAACCTGAGATGAAATATGTATACTGACCGACAGCTGACGGTGGTTTATTCAGCAGTATGACACCCGCTAGATTCTGGAACCTGACGCGTACCAACAGCCAAAGGTCAGTCGTTTTTGGCCGCCCGCTTCCGTCATTACTAAGTACAAATTGTCCAGTTTGGATAAAATTATCGCTACTGAGCCATGTTTTCAAAGGTAGAAAAGTGGAAAATTCCTGCGTGAAATAGTACGCATCTTGTCTAATAGAGATATTACAGCCTTTTTCCACGTTATACCTCCCGAGGCACGCTTCAACGGACAGCAAAATTTAAATAGGGAACATGCCTCCCTGCCCTGAAAAACTGTGCTTAATGCCTAATCCGCCTGTTAGTTCATCTGCTTAGCGCAATACGTTGAATGTAACCTGGGTGAAATATCTCGATTTTTTTAGCCTTTTCGTCGTTGTGTGTTGTTTTATACTATAATAAAACAGGTTATTCCCTTATAATTCGTGAATTCATAGGTTATCCCCTGTTAGGAAATCTCAACTACAATGCTGCCCTCTGAATGTGGCTCCTGTAAATTATGCGGCCTTTATAAACGTGCAGCGTGTTGTGATTCATTCAGAGTTGAAGCTAGAGGCCAGTTGTGCCAGTTTCCTTACCGCTCATCTTTACGCAGTCCCGTTCCTTCCACCATATTGGTACAGAAGAACGGCTTGGCACAGATGCCTCGTGAGTTGTCTCTACCGTAGTCTATGTTAGGCGCGGGTCATTTTCGCTCAGTCCTGTGTGACCGTAATTGAAAACGGTAGACGGACTTAAGCCAAATGCTTTGAACCCGTTTGAATTTGAGTGCAGGTACGTCGCGAGATAAGGAGCCTTTAAAAATAGTACTGATCGCGTGTGTGCTTCTGTTGTTCGCAAGATCTGCCTTTGAAGAAATCCGATGGATGGACAATTCCCTTAATAGACAAAAAATGGTTTATTTACGATTGCATCTTACCATTTAATTTACATTTATTAGTCACTGACCGGCCTGGCAATATGGAACCTTATGACGAAGTTTATTCCTGGGGAGTCCCTATCGACGAACTCAAGTGTAAACCTGTTTGGCTTAGTCGACCGCATCTCAACCAATCGAAAAACGAAAAAAATACAACCAAACCTCGTGAAACCCTGTTGAACTCTGTACTAAAACTTTATGCTGTCTTCCGGAACCACAATGGACGGAAATCTAGGGGTAAACTTCAATAAATGGCTATTGTCAAACGTTATTCCAATTGTGATGATTTATTTACTCGTTTTTTGCATGGCCAGCCATTCTGTACACTTTAAACTTAAATTTACTCAGTTACAACGATTTTTAACGTTTTCAGAATTTTCCGTTTTTCTCAAAAGCTAGTATTTCTAAACAACATAATATTACTTTTACTTTTCGCTTAAAGCCGATTATTATTATTTCAAAGCTTTCGTACATTGGTTTTGCCGGTCATGAGGGATTAGCAACCTTTTGTAAATTTCAGCATTTTGCGTGTGATAGGTCACATACTGTACCTCTGCATTATGGACAAACTAAGGAGCCGCGAGTACAGGGTATGCAATAATCACTTTTGCTTCTCCCGCTGTCATCCTTAGATCATATTCGGACTGCAGGTCGGAACACTTAAGCGTTGAATCCGGATTGGTCGCCCTGGCCAGGGAGTTGCAAAATTTCATCATGTTGGGCAGAGCTAATAAATTTAAATAGCCAGCCTAAAAGAATCCGGTTTGGGGTATTTCGATGCCTTGCTGCTCTTCTAATCTCTTTAACCAAAGGAGCTAAATGGTTGTTTGTCTTGAAACTATTGCTTGCATACCTACGCCTGGCTGTTAGTACCGATTGAAATCCTGCATCGTTTTCTTTTTCGGTCTCTGCGATAGGGAACGGTAAGGCCTATGACGAAAGGGTCGGAATCGCTTATATATTCATCCACGTAATTCAGTTAACCTTCCGCTAAATTCCAGGGAGGTTAAATACTCCCGTGTGCCAAAACTAATCCAAACCTTAACCATAAATCTAGTATTTACCCTAACTCCAATACCAATTTCCCCGCAATTTCACGCCCAACCACCTGTACGACGGGCGGTTCCTGTATACTTCCAGGGTGGCTCTTTAAGCAGCCTCTACCCGGGGAGGAACCAAGGTGTGCAGATGGTTGACAGATGCGAAACTGCTGTTCAAATATATCTTCTTTTCGTTATACTATATTCTTTTGGTTGTCGCATACCCCTGCGTTCATTAAGCCACACGTAATCAACCCGGGTTGATAGGAATCCTCTGGAGGCTTCGATAACAGAAATAGGTGTGACAAACATGCTTCAGATTTGAACATGCGTCACTATAGGTTATACCAGAGGCACCCACCAGTGGCCTTATTGCTTAAGCCCTTGGCCACTTATTGTAAGGCGTGCTGTTCAAATTGAAAGTCAAACGTTTAATACCTTCGCGATGGTGATCAGTAAAGACTTAAAGACAGCTACCTGCGTCAAAATATCCCTCATAAAAAGCCGATGCGCCCATTCCACGAGCACTTACCAGAGCACTAGACTGGCTGTTCTCCGTTTTTAATGCTAAAAATTAGGCTTTTTGTCTTCTAAACCGCTGTTTGGCTTGGCACCCATGTTTTTTCAACATTACACAACGACACTTACGTAAGTTTTATGCACGTACACAAACCTTTTATATGCGAATGGGTTTTTTGTGTACTTGAAGTATGTTTCCTCCCTCCCATTTTGTTTTTTTTCCTAGACCGGTTGGTACTGGGGCCCACTGACCATTGATGAGGCTGAACGGTTACTGATGAACCGACAGGATGGAAGTTTCCTCGTTCGTGACAGTGGACATGAGCTCTATATTCTAAGCCTTAGCTTTCGTGCCCAGAATCGTATATATCACACGCGGATTGAACATTCTGGGGGTGAGCACTTTACATAGTAACATCGACGACGAATTTGTTTGTTGCCACTGCTGACTACTGTTGTAGAGTCTTAACTAGTATTCTTGATTTTTGGTTTTGAAAACTCTCACTTAAATTAAGCAGGCAAATTTTTGGTCAACGTTCTACCTCTGACTGGGCCTCTGGGCATATGCTGGCAGCAATTAAGACTGGTATTGTGTCCGTCACACTGCCACCCGCACAGCACCTGACGAAAGTTCCGGCTGGTCTCAGATAGTGCTCGAGTTTAGAAGGACGGAGACACAGTGCTTTCGGAACAGCCTCCGATCCAAAGCAGTGACTACATTTATGAACCATGAAAAATCCGACGGTGACTCCCGAATCGCCAGGCCGCCAGCAAGCTGAAGATCGTCGAAGTTAGATGGATCAAACAGAAGCTCAGCATGCATCATCGCAAGAATGGACTTGCGACGGCTCGAGGCGGCTGTATCCGATGCGACCGAACCTTGTCTCATGCCGACTGATTAATCTTTCCTAGCTGCATGTTTCTTCTATAATCGACGTGGATGGCTGGCAGTCGCCTGGTGCGAAGGGGGCGCCTGAACTTCCCACTCGTCTGACTTGTGTGGTGTACAACGTTATCATTAATCATCTGCGGTTCTACCTCGAAGAAAAACGGTCATTTATGCCCAACCTTGTCAATTTTTGCTGAATTATAGAACTGAGGCCCGTACCTAACAGTCGCAAAAATTTGCTGACAATTCGAACTGCGCCCATTGCCTTGAACTTCTCAGAGAGTCTGCGAAGGTATCTAGCGAGTTATTATGTTATGAAAAAATAACAGAATGTATCCTTTGAAAGTCAACTTGGAAAACATATGTCTTCTATAACTCACCATCAGGTGACTAAATGTACATTTATAATGAAAATTTAGGTCGTAGACGGGGTTTATAAGTGTCTCCGTGTTTATTCACACTCGTTCCCATGCCGCCCACATTATCAGACCGGCGTGCTGTAATCATTGGGAATGGGGCGTGCGACGAAGGGTGTGAGCGATATTCTGGTCTCAAACATGTGGAGTTCGCATGACTGTTCTCCAGGCGTTTGGGCGGCGTATGATCTCAGCATGGAGTCGCTGTTGGCCACGAAAGATATAGCGCTTACAATAACGTCTTCTGACAACAAAACGTTGGGTTTGCTGGCCGAATAGCCACTGCCTCGACTGCTGCTAGTGCCCGTTGGCGTAGGCCTCTAGAGTAGTTAGCTGGTGCCCAGTAGACAACTTAAAGGACTTCTCTTGCATCAAATCGGTTATCTCTGTCGACTAAATGCGTCAGAATATAACTGGAAATCGATCTGTTTTCACCTCTACCTATCCAGGTAGGTATGCGTATGTTCGCGTGCTCCCTTTCACAGATGCCTCATTTTACGACCACAGCAGCAAGTAAATATGTAAACGCACATCGAAGTGACTGAAACGGTAGCCGATCTTTACTTCCCAACCGGGAAATATGTGAACGATGCGCGTACGTTCTCCGCAGGGAGAGCGTTCGTGATAGTTGTCTTTAGACGCGCCAGCCTTCCCAATTCGCTGCTTTTAACGAAACAAAGCAAGAGGTTCACTCTCAAACCGGGACCCCTATCAGGTTTCCTGCTCCCATCACTCCTTTGCCTGCTATGCATGGTCGATCTAGTCATTTGCAAAGAAAAACAGCTCTCTCCAGTCTTTTGGCCGATGATGTGATAATCTGGCTTCAAACCGAATTCTCAATCAAAGCATAGTAAATAGTACTTTAAACAGTAATAACAAATATGATTTGGGTCAGAGGCTGCAGCATTTTAGGAGAAGCTATATCCTCAGCTTCTTCTTCCCAAATGTCATCCGACAATGACAGTTCGAACCTCATATCCAACGAAGTTCACCGTGGACAGGGACGGTGCCTAGCACGTGGATTATTTTTTAGTGATAGTATACTTGCACTGCGTTTACCGCACTCTTTCTTCATTCGCCCGCCTCTGTCAAGAAGCACAGAGGCGGGATCGGGCGCAGGTAGCTGGCGCGGCGTCAGACTGCACATACGCGTGCCACCATGCCCCCACCTGCTCGGCATTTTTTATGGGAGCGCAACCCGTATTACGCCTGCCCTGCCCTGATCTAACTCCCGCGTCGATCCAGCGCAACCTGTTTAGGAGGCAATGTCCTCCGACAATAGTCATTTATGGGCCCACGTTACCCTTCACTTCGACGTTCCGGATTTGAGAGTCACGGCCGCCGACATGCTGGCCTCATATTGAAAGAAGTCAGAGAGCCACAAAGACACCATATGCAGGATCTAGATTACGAATTGGAGTTACGAGCACTCAGCTGCACGCGACACCCAATTACTCCCTAGTTCCATCAGTCGTGGAAACTCGGGATCTTCGAGACCAAGGTAGAGTATCTCGTACACTCTCGGTAATATAATGAGACCGTGATTAGCGATTTGTTTGGGAAACCTTTTTGCTCACTACTTTGAGCACTTCCATTCTCTCGAACTACAAACGCTAAGCTACTCATAATCCCATACAAAGCAGTACAACGATCATAAATTTGTAGGCCTTTGCTGATCGTTTTGCCCTCCGATCCTACTACATCGAAGCTGATTAAACCTGCTTATGAAAGACAAAGTTCAAAAAGACAACATGTCCAGGCGCAGCTCGTAGATATTAATTGAAAAACTGATATCTTTGTCTTTTTGGGCTCCTACCATTTATCATAGTGAAACTAAGAAGAACCTGATGCTGTTCAATGTTCGACAGTGTAGCTATGGTGAATGATTTACGACATTTCTAAATGTGTGTAATACACTGTGGCGGTCTTAATATTCCCAACCGTCTGCAGCATCGCTTTGTAAATTTGTGAAGTAGTTATTTGGACAAGCGTGGACATATTACTGCTTGGTGGCGCTGTTCGAAGAAAGGATATCTTAATAGCATATACATCTCTCATCACCCCGCCACTTTTAAACCCTGGCCGACTGACGATGGCAGCAGTGGAACGACGAATTTCCGCCGCATCCCTCGGACGTGTTCCCTTCCCACTTCAGTCAGTTTATATTTATCGAGAGGATCTGCCCTCGATCGAAGAAGTGACGCTTCTGTCCGCCTTCTCGTGCTACAGGACCGCCGCCCATGGTTGTTGTCTCCACAGCTAACATGAAACTAGAGCAACTGGGTGGTCTAGCCTTTGCTATGGATCTCCTTTTATGAATTACAATATCTGTAATTTGCCTGCTTGAACTTATTCTTCTCACCCCGCCCTCAAACGATGACTGCGTGCGCAGACATCCAGCGATCCAAAAAAGAGAACCCATTGCAAACCACTGCTACTTTTATTGTGCCCGGATAAACTGCAAGCGTCTGCCAATCTTCCTCGTTGTAGATGGGAAATGGGTACACCCCTCGTGTCTGTCACCTTCCTGTATTCGCCCTAGATACTGTCCTTTCTCCTGCTGGCTCTCAGAATCCCTTTCAGAGCCCTCTTCGGAAGATTGAAAATCACGTTATGTGAGGGCCATGCGCCCCATCCTAAGTGGAAGCTCCGGAACTTCATACTAATGCCCTTGATAGAAGTGCTACTGACGGGCGGTGCTGTGATTCTAACGAGAAGATTTCGTTGGACGCAAATTACATAACAGTGGTCTGACGTCTGGCTATAACAGCGAATAACTCGCCCCTACCTCATCCCAAGTTGCGTGACACTGGAGATGTGACAGTTATCTCACTGGTGCGTTCTGGCCTTCCAGAGGAAAGCGACCATTATTTTAGCGGGCATTTAGGAACAGAGACTGAATGTTGTTAGGCTAAATTAGGAGTTCGGTTTCTCTTTACCTGATGTCACCTGAACAGTGCACTACAGGGCAATCTGCTGAATGGCGCATCTTAATCAGCAACCACTTCTACCTCAATGATTTTTCTTTGCATGCGATTAATAAGTCGAACCTCGACTTCGCAGTCACAGGGCTTCACGGTTGCCGCAGAGTGCCTACAGCTGTATGCTGAGGTACCTAGTGTCATAGAGAATTTTTAGCATCGCCTTTGACATACAACTGCAGCGGCCTTATGTTTCAGACCTGAACTGTTACTACTGACCGGGTGGGGGGTGAGGCCCAACGACCCCATCCGCATGAAGTGGGCATGAAGATCATGATCCGACCGATCACCTGCCGTGGTCGACGAAGGCCAATACTGCCTGTAAATGTAGTAGCGGCCTACGCATGAGTTCGGCACTAGCGAGGGAAAATTGTTCTCCATTAGCCTCACTATCTCCTCATGTACTCCCTGGTGTCGTACTGGTGGGATTGGTTCAAGACGGCTGAAGCTGGGCGTGAGCATAGTGGCTAGCCTGTAATAAACCTTCCGTACACATTTTTTGCCCCCGACGCTCTCTCGCTTGACATTAACTCGCGTAGTTATCGTAAGGCCAAATTAAGGAGGAGCCCCTGCGGTCTGGATCTCAGTCCGCAGGGCTGAGTTATCCCACTGCTTAGCATCCTTCTGAGCCATTACTTAGACCACCATCGTGGCTAAGAAGCACATCTGCTTTATTAAAATGTGGCGATATCGCCGTGAGTCGATCTTACTCGTCTTCTTTTCTCCCTACCTATGAGTAAAAGAAATAATTCACGCCGATTGCAGTCAACCTTAGATACAGTGGCTGACATGGCATAAAGCTGCCGTCTCTTGCGTGCCACCAATTTTTGGCTATGGCTTGGGTCTACTGATGCATGAGGGCGTGCAGATACTTATCACCCCTACTGAAAGGAGTGAATTGCTTTGCTCCCTCAAGCGTCAACCATCGACGGGCTGCAGTTTGCACCCCAGCCTTTGAAGCCTGCTGAACATTTTTGTGGAAATATCTACTCTACTTCGGTTAAGGTCGACGAATAGCGAACTTCCGAAGCTCGGTGTTCGCCGTCCTTATTCTGGGCATTAAGTTAACGCAAAGGTTCTGAATATTTAAAATTCGCTCTGTGAGCATAGAATAAGTGCTCACAAACATGAGTGCAAAACAGTGAGTGGACGTGTTCCAAGGATAGACCAGTGGACACGGAAGATATAAATCTCTTTGTTAGACCTGATTATAATTATATCTCTCTGTTACCTTTTGCCAACGGCATGTGTCATATCCAATTCCCTCTCGCCTTAGGCAAGTTCAGTTTCAACGTCCAAGGCGACAGAGAGACCACGTCATCGAACATAGCCCAGTTTATCAATCACGTAATTGCAGATTCTGCCCGCGGTCGCACTCGCTTCTTCCTGCGCCAAACCATCCTTAATCCCCCAGTGGGCATCCGAGCAGCAGATCCGCAGGGTGGAGTCCAGGAGCAGCAGTCGGGTGCCGATGAAGAACAAAACGAGACACGCCATGTCGAGGCCCGTCTGCTCTACCCAGTGTCCCGGTTCCTGATTGTTCAGTCGCTGGCTCATCTCTGTCGCTTTGAGATTCTCCTGAGGGTGCGGCGTGACCACATCGAGAAACTGCCAATCCCAAAACGGTTGCAGGAGTATCTACAGGAGCGGCAGTACTATACGGAGTTTATCCAAAATTACCTGAACTCGGTGAATCCCACTGCAAAATGCCCTGCTTTGGGTGCCATTGTCTAAACGTGGGCTAAAAAACTACGCACAAGCTACTTTAACCTCTCGTGCTCTAGAGATCCAAACGTCCTACCCTCCAACTGCGCTCGTTATCTTCTCCGTTTGCGCCACCAATGAACTCCGCCTATTATCTTGCCGAGAATTCACCCCGTGTTTGAGTGCTTGTCTGTGTGAGTGTGTCTGTGCGATACACATCTTCCTGACTTGTCTAGTTGTCGCATTTATTTGTTCCTTTCTTACGACATCTCTTTCAAACTCGCTACGCCGTTCCCTTCTAGTGATGCTATCGGTCGAATTATGGAGTACCGGAAACCATTCCCCAGCCCTGGTGACGAAAATTTTTACCAGGCCTCAACATCAGTTTTCCGTCAGAAACCAGCTCTTCTCCATCGCACACCGTCTGCCTCGGCACCTGATTCCGAAACACCTTGTCGTTTTATTTTTTTCTGCGTCGAGTAAAATTAAATCCTTCGCCCTCCACATTCAATACTTTCGTGGCCGTCATTTTTTTCTTACCTACTTCTCCTATAGCGGCTCTACCATCTCCTTTCTCTTTCTCCTGTTTACATGCCTTCCACGTTATACAAGCGTATCAGTATGAAAGCTTGCTTGCCTGTGCTTCCTTTCTCGGGTTCATTGCTGCTCGACTAGAAAGTTCCCTGGGGTCCTCATACGGCCACAGCTTTTTACAATCGTAGCCAGGCCTTCGGCCCTCTTTTTCGTTTGGCTTTCTACTTTCTCGTATGGAGAGCTGCCGGGAAACTCCCTCCTTGACTTGTTACTCTGCATTCCTACGGGCTGCAGGCTGCGTCGTTTGTATGTAGGAGCTGAGATCACTTATGGGTCGTTCGTAAGCAGTTGATGAAGTGCCTGCCCAAAAGTTGCGGTGCGTTACGGCTCACCGCGTTTGCAGTCACGCTGTGAAGTTCCATGTTCATTGTTTGATTCACCATGCTGTCATCGTAACCTAGATGAAACTCTTTTTATCAGCCTGGTTTCTGATCGTGACTGTAGAAACCAAGAAGGTGCTCTTGATAGTCACCCTCGGGGGCGACGTTGTAGCAGCTAGATCTCGTACCCCTTTCCTTGGCGTCCCTATTCTCAGTCGGCAGCCGCAAAAGGCTTGCTAACTCGCGGACGCACCGCCAACGCACGACCAGACCACAAGCTTAACCTGAGCCTTATCATGGCGGCATCGGCATCTGCGGCTATCCTGTGGGCGTCAGCCAGCCTTACTTTGTCACCCTTGTGCCCACGCAGCCCAAACTCAGCCCTTGATCTAACCAATCACATGCCCAACACTCAGACAGTCATTCCCTCGTGTGACATGCTCCCGAGCGGACGCTTTGTTCTGCCACACAAGCAAGCAGCCATCTTACGACAACCTGCCCTGTGTACCGAATACATTTTTCCTCATATCCTACTGACTTCTTTATAGACGGAACCAACTAAGTGTGTGTGGTTATAGTTGATCTCATATCCTTGACCGCCACAACTTTGTAAGGCGAGAGGAGACAGCCAGTAAGAATTTCGTGGGAAACTTTGAACACCGACGCCGATACGCAACGGCCGCTGTGGGTATGCATGTAGTAACATGTTGTGGTTCCGATCCCCAGGAGCATATGCACAGGCAGTGACATGAATAGGGCTTCCCGTTTACGGACTGCGCTTCTGAGCATATCGCAACCTTTCACGGTATCGAGAAAACAAATTCTTCTGACTGAATAACGCAGTCACACTTTAGACTCAATGATGCCAAGCTGTGGACGAAGGGCTGTTAATATCATTCGACCTTCGGTAGTTCATCCGATGCAAGTGTCGATGGCTACTGCTACCCCAGGAGGGATGCCGGGAAACGGCGACTTGCCGCAAAATTCCGCCTCACTATAGACTCGTGCGCATCTACTGCCCACTATCCTCTCTTACTTGCCAGGTTTCTATGACAAGACAAGGTCAATGTGACCAGAGGTTGGCTCGGGAACAGTGGTTGGCAAAACTAGGCACTCTGTCAACGCATGCCACACATTATCTGGTCCTTACCTCATACAATTGACTACAAAAAAGCGAATTCCCCCCTTTCCCCGTTAGTGCGATATGCGGGTTCTTACGTGCGGCATTTCAATGCCATACCAGTGCTGGAGAAGTGGATCGCATGCTTGCGATAGGAATGATGCAATTTTTTGCGGGGCATGTCGCGCATGCAGGTGTTGAAAAGATTAGCGGTGAGAGTGTCTAGATGCCGGGTCTCACCACGCCAGCCACCTGCGCCCTCTCCCATCTCTGGTCTTCTTGACCTACTCATGACACCGGGCCTAGGTGCGATGAGGGATTTAACTTAACCCTTGAGACACACGCCTCAATTGTCATGTTCTATGGTCCTATTTAAACTACTGCAATCCACACGGTGTCTCTGTACACCGCATTCAACTTTATGTTAAAAATAAAGTACTCAAATTTTCATGCCTATTTCCCTCAATAAGTTGAATTTAATAAGTGTGAGATGAGGAATGTAGTAGGTGCCACGTTAGCATATTATCGCCATAAATTAGCCCGCACGTATGTCACCGTCTCTGCGTCTAGCCTTTTGTGGCGCCGGGATGGCGCACATAGTCGGAAACGACAGTCGAACTTTCGCATACACGTTACTGTCAGAATTTGGTCTGGACGGTGTTGGTTTACTGACAAATTTCATGAATGCGAATATGGCGGAATATGCCCATGAAATGTGTACAGGTAAGCCAAATTGAAAAATTTGTGTCAATCCTTCAGTTACGGATTTGTCGATCTCGATGCAACGGTTTCGCAAGTGACAAACCAGGTCAGAAGGTGCGATCGTAATGAGGACCGTATGGATTAGGTTTTTATTGCAGGTTAAAATTTTGATGGCAAGCCGGATGGCAGGATTGTTCTCATTTAAGACGATGAAACTGCTGGTGATGTTTTATGAGATGAGAGTTGAGTTGCACTGGGCTTTGAGAGGTGCAACGGGCTAACCTATGCCCGTAATGTGCGTTCACAGTGCAAGCTCGATAGTAGGATTCGACTGTTAACGTCGTGGATCCACACTACTTAAGTATTTTAAGCCACTCTCTCCGTCTTGGCCGTGGCCACTGGCTAGCTTTAAATGTGACCACGCAACTTTCTGCTGCAGTTCACCTGGCATATCGATCTTAAGCGAGGTCTTCGCATTCATTTTGTTTTATTTGTGGGTACTTCAGGTAGGTCGTCAGGGTGACCTTTTACGCCCCTTCCGTCGCATTGTCTGTAGACACCCACAAATATATTGCCATAGTAGCCTTTCCGACATGCGATCATCATTTGTCCTCCCGAGATGGCCTGACCAACGCAATCGTATGTCTTAGTATTACGTGGATACAGGAGACACCGGTTCTTGCCGGGACCACTGTGGGTTCGTTTCTTGCTACGATGTCCGAGACAGCTGAGATTAAAAATAACTAAACTTTATTACCTGGCTGTTGAACAGAGTCTAGATCTCCGTCCTGCACAGGGACGCAGTTAGGACAACCGTGGCAACTCCAGCCAAATTGTCATAGTCAGCTAAAGGCGTGTCTGGCTTGCGATGACCCGATTGACGGGTGGGACGTCGATCTCGACGTTTCTTGAAAGTGTATTCTCTAGGGCTGTGAATTTGACCAACATTTACACCGGGTTCGGGCATGAATACTGTTTCATTCATGCTGATCACCGGTCAGAAGTTTCAACCGCCGAAGGTGAAGAGACCCAAACTCCACTACATGACCGCATTTGTCATTGTAGTCAGAGCAGAATTAGCCCGAAACAAGAGATATTGGACACGGACCTAGAAAAGGTTTCCAAGAGGAACGCATGTGATGGATGTTGGGCAACTGCCAGTAAATTGAGTGGGTGACGTTGATTATTGACTACAGCTTAGGGTAGGCGTCCAACATCATAGCGGAGAACATCAGGCTGAAGGTGGTGGAGAGTGATCTCGCCGCGAATGCCCCGAGAATGACCCGTTGTCCGTGATGCATATCATCATTGCATCTTACCACTTGCCTGAATAGTTCTGTATATCCGAATTGCAGAACACACCCGAGCTCCATCGCGGTTCGCTGTCTCAAATTCCCTTTAGCAGATCCATGAAGATGCGTAGCTGCTGATGTGTGCTTTCTGGTACTTTTATTGTAGGTGTTGTTGTTGGGGTGTAGGGGTACTAGTTAGGGGTAGCCCCACACAGATAGCATTTGGTCGCTCCATTTGTCTCGTACAGGTGGTGAATGCTCATGTGGTCGCCTTTAACTGGTACCCAACTCTCACCTGTGGCTCCTCGAAGTCGGGTTCTTCCCAGCGGCCACACCCAGGGCAACCGTCACGACCGGCGGGCTAAACAAGATGAGGGGCTCCGGTGTTGTGTGTGCCTCCACACTCCGTATGTCTGACTCCCGAACTTCCCACCTCCTCCTCTCAAAAAACCCTACGGTGGGGGCGAAAGCAACCCCGTAGGCGGCCCAGGCTAACTCGGGTCGTTCTCCCACTAAAACAAAACCATAACCCATAGTGGAGTTCGGCAGCCGTCTGGGATGTCCGAGCAGCCCTATTTAGGGACAGCACTGCTTGCCTCCTCGCGGAGGAAGGGGCTAGAAAAAGGTGCCCTAAAAAAGTGCTGTGCCTCACGTCTTCTGCAAACGGCCGCGGCTAGCAGATCGCAAAATACGCGGTCGTAAAACTCAAAAAAACAACAATACCCACCGTCCCCATCCCCCTCGCCATACCCTCCAGGCTGCTCGGGTGACTCCACTCACACTAGCAGCCTGGAATGTTCGTTCCCTTTTAGACAATCCTAGGAGCAACCGGCCGGAACGGAGGACGGCGTTAGTCACTCGGGAACGGGCGCGCTACAAGGTGGACATTGCTGCTCTCAGCGAGACCCGATTCTCTGAGCAGGGTCAGCTGGAGGAGGTGGGGGCCGGCTACACCTTCTTCCGGAGCGGCCGGCCAAAGGCAGAGCGACGCGACGCTGGTGTTGCCTTTGCCATCGTAACGACATCGTGGGACGTCTGCCCTGTCTGCCGCAGGGTATCAATGATCACCTGATGAGCCTCCACCTGCCTCATCGGGGAGACCAGTTCGCCACCATCATCAGCGCCTACGCTCCCCTAATGACGAGCTCTGATGTGGCGAAGGACAAATTCTACGAGGACCTGCATGCCTTGCTGGCGACTGTGCCTAAAGAGGACAAGTTAATTGTCCTTGGTGACTTCAATGCCCGCGTCGGGACGGACCACGCTGCCTGGCAGGGAGTGCTGGGTCCCCACGGTCTCGGTAGCTGTAACGATAACGGCCTCCTTCTTCTGCGCACGTGTGCGGAACACCGTCTCCTGCTGACCAACACCTTCTTCCGCCTTCCGACGCGGGAGAAGGCCACGTGGATGCACCCTCGGTCGCGGCGCTGGAATCTGCTGGACTATGTTCTCGTCCGGAGGCGCGATCGACAGGACGTGCTGGTAACCAAGGCGATCCGCGATGCCGATGGTTGGACAGATCACCGCCTCGTCATCTCCCAGATGAGGCTCCAACTGTAACCCCGACGAAAGCCCCAAGGTAAGAGGCCACCTGTAAGTTAAATACTCTTTTTATTAAATTTTGCCTGCTCACTGTTTTGATTTCAGCAACCAAATAACCGAGAAACTGGAGGACCTGCATGCTCCAGATGATAACGCTACCGTCGAGACACGATGGTGTCAACTGCGAAATGTCATCCAGTCCACCGCCCTCGATGTCCTCGGACGCGCACGCCGTCGACACCAGGACTGGTTTGACGACAATGACGCCGACATCAGCAACTTACTCGCGGAGAAGAATGGACTACACAAAGCCTACATGGACCTTCGGACTGACGCCACCAAAGCAGCCTTTTTCAGATGCCGGCGCCTTTGTACAACAACGGCTGCGGGAGATGCAGGATGCCTGGATGATCCGAAAGGCTGAGGAAATCCAGGGGTATGCGGACCGCAATGAAATGAAAAACTTTTTCAAAAGCCATCAAGGCCATCTACGGCCCGTGTATCAAGGGGTCCGCACCGCTGCTCAGCTCTGACGACACAACACTGCTGACAGAGAAATCG
Source organism: Schistocephalus solidus (assembly GCA_017591395.1). Taxonomy (NCBI): domain Eukaryota; kingdom Metazoa; phylum Platyhelminthes; class Cestoda; order Diphyllobothriidea; family Diphyllobothriidae; genus Schistocephalus; species Schistocephalus solidus. The sequence goes on along the minus strand of WEDG01006947.1, from coordinate 46,137 downwards.
CAAATTCTGAAGCGCTGGGCCGAGCACTTCAGAAATGTCCTTAATTGCTCATCAGCCATCTCCGATGCTGCCATTGACCGGCTCCCTCAAGTGGACACGACCAATGACCTGGATCTGCCGCCTTCCCTACCAGAAACCATCCGGGCCGTGCAGCAGATTTCCAGCGGTAAAGCACCGGGATCCGACGCAATCCCACCGGAAGTCTACAAGCACGGTGGGCCCCGGCTGATGGCAGAACTCACAACACTCTTCCAGGAGATGTGGCGCCAAGAACAAGTTCCTCAGGATTTCAAAGACGCCACCATCGTCCATCTCTACAAACGGAAGGGGAACCGGCAACTCTGTTATAATCACAGAGACCTCTTGTTGTTCAACATCGCCGGGAAGATCTTCGCCCGTATCCTTCTCAATCGTCTGAACGGTCACCTAGAGCAGGGCCTGCTCCCGGAAAGCCAATGTGGCTTCCGCCGACACCGCGGAACAACCGATATGATCTTTGCCGCCCGCAAGCTGCAAGAGAAGTGTCAGGAGATGCGAACTCACCTATACACTACCTTCGTGGATCTGACGAAAGCCTTTGACACGGTGAATCGTGATGGACTGTGGACAGTTATGCAGAAATTTGGTTGTCCTGAGCGGTTCACGCACATGGTGCGTCAGCTTCATGACGGGATGACGGCGCGCGTCACTGACAACGGGACGGTATCCGAAGCATTCGCAGTGACCAACGGAGTGAAGCAGGGCTGCGTACTGGCCCCCACCCTCTTCAGTCTCATGTTCTCGGCTATGCTGATGGACGCCTACCGTGATGAGCAGCCTGGTATCCGCATCGCCTACAGAACTGACGGGCACCTTCTCAACAGTCGGCGTATGCAGGCTCCAACGCGCGTGTCTACGACTACAGTCCATGACTTGCTCTTCGCGGACGACTGCGCCCTTAACACCGTGACGGAGGAGGACATGCAAAGGAGCATGGACCTCTTCGCCGGAGGCTGCGCCGATTTTGGATTAACAATCAGTACAGCCAAAACGGTTGTCGTGCACCAGCCGCCACCCAGCGCGGAATAAAATGCTCCTCGAATCAATGTCAACGATGCTGAACTCAAAAACGTGGAAACCTTCGCTTATCTAGGAAGCACGATGTCGCGAAACACGAGAATCGATGACGAGGTTGCCCAACGGATCTCCAAAGCTAGTCAGGCCTTCGGCCGGCTGCAGGCCTCCGTGTGAAATCACCACGGTATTCACCTGAACACCAAACTGAAGATGTACAAGGCCGTCGTCTTGACGACACTCCTTTACGGAGCGGAAACCTGGACCGTCTACTCGAACCAATCCAGGAAGCTGAATCACTTTCATCTCAGCTGCCTCCGCAGAATACTGAAGCTGAGATTGCAATACAGGATCCCGGACATGGAGCTCCTGGAGCGGACCGAAATCCTCAGCATCCATGCCATGCTGAGGCAAGTGCAACTGCGATGGAGCGGCCACCTGGTAAGAATGGACGAAGAGCGACTACCCAAACGACTTTTCTACGGAGATGTCGCAACGGGTTCTCGCCGGCAGGGAGGTCAAAAACGAGGCTACAAGGACACTTTGAAGAAATCGCTGAAGCAACTGCAAATCAACTCCGCGACCTGTGAGGACCTCGCCCAGGATATACCGGCATGGAGAAGATCAGTGAAGACTGGTTCAGCAATCTATGAGGCCAACCGGATCGCCGCCGCCAAGGCCAAAAGAGCGGCATGAAAGTCACCAGCGCCCCGGACCAACACCGCCAATGCCCAGGCCCTGCCAACATGCCCGCGCTGTCAACGCATCTTCCGCGCGCGAATCGGCCTGGTTGGACATCTTTGGCCGCAATGCACCAACAATCCAACAATTTCAATTTCTACGTCAAATTCTGCCAACCCTCCTTCTGGCTCCCCCAACCTCACTCCTGGCATCAATTCCATTACTCCCACCATCATAGAGACCACATCCATCTACTCATCGCCTGTTACCCCCACCACCGCAACCACCACCGCCTTCGCCTTCACTACCACCACCACCACCATCAGCGATGGGGAATCTCTCCTAAGCTGTACTCAATGCGACCGCACATTCACCTCACGCATCGGCCTGGTCGGTCACTTGCGAATACATTGTACAGAGACCGGTGAGCCAGTGCCTGAAGCACCATCACACAGCGGAGCTCATCGACTCCACTGTCCTCGCGCATTCACTCATCGCATGGGCCTATTCGGTCACATGCGCATCCATGACAGCGGAATTCACCACAATGCCGACAACACCGATATACCATGCACACCCTCAGCTCCTGCCATTCTTAGCGCCCCTGCCACCCCCACTACCATGAATGACATCCCCCAGGCTCTACCGATTTCTCCTGCCCACACTGCGCCCGCAACTTCAACTCACGCATCGGCCTGGTCGGTCACCTGCGAATCCATCGCACAGAGGCTGGTGAACCAGTGCCTGGGGCTCCGACATACAGTCGACGCGCCCGCCTTAACTGCCCCCGCACATTAACACACCGCATGGGCCTATTAGGACACATGCGCCTCCACGACAACCTCCGGTAAACCACCGGAGGCTAAGCTACATCAGCGCATACTACCTGCACCAATACATCGACAACACCCTCACAATCACCATTTACCAGAGTATATCACGGTTTCCTAGAAACGGTGGCTGGGAAGTCTGCCAAGCTGACGAATCCACCAGACCACGCCGTCGGTCCAGTGTCTGTGCTCTGTGTGTCGAGTGGCTGACCAGTGGACTGGGAGTCAGACGGCGATGGCTGCTCCATTTCCCCCGAGTTTGTGAATCCTGGTGTGTGCGTTATTGGGGCCAGGTCGTGTTGTGGCACGCGAAGACGGGTACGCCAATCCGTCAGCCATTGCGCCCACTCCCACATCAGGCAACTGACCGGCTCGGACAGTGTCTGATAGTGGGGGTTGGGGAGAGAGTGCGGTCGAAAGCTCAGCGCATGTTCCTCACCATAAACAATCTGACGCGCTTAAAACTATCACGGTGCGCTAAAAGCCGTGGCTAGGAAGGTTGCCAACTGACGTTATAACTCGGACCGCGGGCTCAGCCCAATGTGTTTTTTTTGTGGAGTGGCTGACTGGCGGACTGAGAGTCAGGCTGCGATGGATCCTTCTTAATGTGGTCTTTATGGCACTCCGACTCTGTGGGATCCGAGCCAGGTGAGGTGGTACGCCCAGGGGCGGCTCCGGCCGCGCCAGCCACCTGCGACCTCTCTCATCTCTGGTCTTCTTGCCTGTGTCGTGAGACCGGGCTCAGGTGGGGGAGGAGAAGAGTGTGCGGTAACGTTAACTGCCGCGGTTGGAAGGTTGCCAACTGACAATAACTCTCAGACCTCGCAGTTAGCCCAATGTGTGTTGTGTGGAGTGGCTGACTGGTGGTCTGAGAGTCAGGCTGCGATGGCTCCTTCCTAACATAACCTCTGGCTATCTCACACATGTGAGATGTAAGCCGTTCAACCCCCTATTGTGTGAAATCCTGGTGCTTGTGTTTGGGGGGCCAGGTCGTGTACGTAGTACACGTAGACGAGGTCACCAGCAGATGCGCCCGCTTCCACATCAGACAACTGATCAGCTCGGACAGTGGTCTGATTGTGGGGGTGTGGGAGAGAGTGAGGTCGAGAGCTCAGCGTATTTTCCTCACTATAAACAATCTGACGCGCTTGAACCTATCACGGTGCGCTAAAACCATGGCTTGGAACGTTGCCAACTGACGGGATAACTCGGACCGCGTGGTCAGCCCAATGTGTGTTTTGTGTGGAGTGGCTGACTGGCGGACTGAGAGTCAGGTTGCAATGGATCCTTCTTAATGTGGCCTTTATGGCACTCCCACTCCGTGGGATCCGAGCCAGGTGTGGTGGTACGCCAAGGGGCGGCTCCGCCCGAACCAGCCACCTGCGCCCTCTCCCATCTCCGGTCTTCTTGACTCTGTCTTGACACCGGGCTCAGGTGGGGGAAGAGGAGAGAGTGCGGTAGCTGCAGCGCAAGGCTAATATCACTTAAAACTAATTCAAGCGCAAGTCACCGAACCTGCACCACCTAGTGTGGAGCATACGGTGGACCTCGTCGAAATCGACGGTCGAACTGCCATTGTAGGTGTTGGTCGCGAGGATCATGTTCAGGATTACGAGTTGTGTAATTCTACACTGCTTCAAATTCTCTTTCATACAATTGCATAGGACGCGGCAAGGGTCCTGCTGACAGTCTTCAGGAAGTTGATGACGTTTTACTTGTCACAAACTCGCCAGTTTCCTTTGAGTTTGCTTATGCACACAATTCTAGCATAATCAAAGTCCTAGTTGCCTTTTCTTGTCGCTACATCTTCCAGGACAGAAAGGTTAGCTTTTCCGTGAGTTGTGAACCACCGTATTTCACCGGCATCCGGTGGCTTAACGCCGGACACCTGGTAAACTATTCAGATTGTCTCCTTTTGGAACCCGGAGGCTTGACGTCGTCATTTGCATCAGTTCGAGGAAATCGTTTGATGAGTTTGGCAGTGCCTTTGGTTTCAGTGCTATAAAATGCCTACTGACTTTGTTACAGTTAAGATTAAAAATCCTACTAGTACCACCACTTCTGCGCTCAATTATTTCTTCGTGCTCAATGGCGGCCAATGATCCATGCATATCAACTCCTTCGGCGGAGAATAGGCCCTGAAATATTCGTACATCCATTATTCCTTTTGACAAGTTTTGTTCAGATTCCATGCTTGCCCACTTTCGTTCAGACTTATCCCACCTCCCTCGCACTAGACCTTCATTACTCGTAGTTTCTTAATCGGCCCTGACAAGACAAGACGATGGGAAGACGTAGGCAGCCAAAACCAGTGATGTAGACGACCTTGCGCTGAATTTCAGAAGAAGTATCACTTCCTGTGCTGTAACTCTAACCTGAGCTTTACTCTTTCTCCTCCCTGAAATTTACCGCAGTGCAAACTGTATTATGGATGGTTTCTATTCCAGAGCCATACCACAGGCGACCTTCTGGAGGCAGTCGGAAATAAGCAGACGCGACCGCTCAAACATGAGGTTTCTGCGTCCGACCTTTCGGGTGTACACAACACAACCACCTAAATCAGTCACAAACCCAGTGTTGAGATGCGCGGCAGTGAAGTGGAAGACATGGTCACCGAATTTCAATAACTTTGACGGGTGTTCAGAGAAAATTTTTAGGCGCGCAACTTCGTCAATCGGTGTATGCGCAAGCGGGACGACAGGCAAATCCAACAGACCTAAATTTTGACGAGCTCTCCATACGTCAAGAACGTCTTGGAAGCCGTCAGCCGTCTTTAAATCTTCCTGGGAGTTCGCAATGAGCACATACCGGAGGCAGCCATAAGGCGCCCGACCATGAACAAGAAATGCTTACTACTACGGCGGGGAAGATCTGGAGTCATTTGCCGGATCAGGTTAAGTTGTGCGCTAAGCATCTATGTCGGAAAAAAACGCAAGACAACACCGAAGGCTAATGGCCTACTACACAGCAGCTTATGTCGAGTCGACGGGGCTTGGCAACACATTCAAGTTCGATGGGATGTAAATTTTCGTGAGGGGAGAAAATCAAGTGAGCTGCAAACTGATCGGATCATGATTTTCCCGCCCTCCGTAGAGTAGCAAGCGTTATGACCTCCCACCTCCATATCCTGTGCTGAGACTTTACCTGGAAAGACTGATAGGCCACACGGAAAGCGCGCAAACGATCACTGGCAAAGATGTCAATTTGCGCGAACCAAATGATCCAAAACCCGCAATAATGATGAAATTGCGACAACTAACGACTCGACTATGGGCAATAAGCCAATTATTGCACCACGTACACACAACTGCGATTAGTGCCAGTCTGGATGGATATACAGTTACATAAAAAAAACTGCGTACCGTATATACGGCAGTACTTGCGCAAAAACCATCCCGATCTGATTCTGCCTGTCGAGTGTGAATCGGAAACATCAGTCGAATAGAACTCTTGCTTCAGCGATCGCGTCACCTTCCCCAGGCCTCGTTTGCTATATAGATTACCAAAACTTGGCGGTTCATTGAACTTATTGACAACGGGCTACTCACCTAACTTTATTATCCAACTCCTGATCGATTTGCTTCTCTATGTCCAGCGAGCCTACCCACATTCACACGTGACCTATGAACTGTGTGGCCCAGCGATTTTGCGCGTTGACTGCGCACGATGTAGTCTCATCTTGCTCCACGGCACGTCGCTAGCGAGGACACATAATGCCTCTTCCGCTAATCGACACTCATACCGAATCTCCTTTGTCGACTCCAACAGGCCAGCCCTCAACAACCCTGTGCTTCCTGGGATTTCTCCGTCTCCATATACACCTGTCAACTCTGTGCCTTGTCATGTCCGTTTCTCTGATCGCCACCAACTTGCGCATTACGCCTTGAATTCTGTAAAGTCAAACATCGTTCCACCGGTCGGAGGAGTATTGTAGCATAAAAATGTGTTTACTTGAGTGTGCTGAGTAAATGTTAAATACACCAACGTTTTAGGCGGGCCCTACTCGCGTTACCACTTCGTAGATCAGTCTTCCTCATTTTACTGGTGCCAGTAGCCCAGGGATAATAATTTTTTAGCCGAAAGATAGGCCTATGTAGCTGGCCAGCTAGGTTTGTAAATGAAATCTACAGGTGAACCAGTACTTCGAACGCTCAGAACGAACAGTGTTACTCCAGTAAATTGTAGAGGTACGGAAATTCTGACGGATGTTACCGTTGCCATTACTTGTGCATATGTCCACAGACTATCGTCAGATTGCTGAAAGCAGTTTTTTCATAATTTTTGAGGCATCTCCTCCTGAGAACGGGTAAATAGGGTTGCCGTCATCCCCGGTGACTCTGTAACACCACTGCAAGGTCACAACTTTTATTTAAGGGGGAAAGACGACCGGAATCAACCTCAGCCGCCTACAGAACTGCATGTATGACTTCTCCTTTGGCGAAGATGAAAGAGGATGGAGATTAGTTCTGGGAATAACGTGTGTGGGGAGGCACACGATGAACAACCTCGCCTGAGTCAGCCTGTCTCTGGAGGACAGTTATCGAGGTGTGGCTGTTGTACTGAGCACGGCCTCCTGGAGCTATAGATGAGACCTGGGTGCCAAGGCGGAGGGAGTATCCAGCAGGATTGGTGGGGATCGCCAACGTATTGTTTACCAGTACTTAATATGACCGTGGTCGTGCCTGCTTCAGTTAGCCTAGATGGTGTTGCCTACTTAACCTAAAGTGACAGTTGCTGGCAATGTGCCTGTTGCACGGCTTCTTGAACTGGGAACTGCAGTTCAAAAGCCATACAAGTGCAGCAAAGAACCACGATTGATCGTACGGCACCTATCTGAGTCCCCTTTCCACAACACCTCACGTTGGAAAACTCGAGGCGCCGCGCGGCCACGGTAAAATGAAGCCTTCATGTTAAAGGTGACGTATGGCTGAGTCATTGATTTTCTGGAGCAATGTATTAAAATCTAGTTTTTGTATCTGTCAATCGTGCAATTATCTCAGCATGTGCAGCTAAGTTTTACCAACGAAGGTGCGTAAGCCTCTTCCAGCTTATTTGCTTTATCAATCAGGGGTACCGAAAATCCAGGCTCCACGCACGTGTTGAACACTAGTTAGATTATCACACGTTCTTCAGTGTTATTGTCGACGAAAATGAATTCATGTTGCGTTCTAGGGAAGAGAGGAGCGACTTGAAATATATCTTATCCCAGGTCATCACCAACTGTGCCCACGTATTTGCAGTTTTAAGCTCAATCGACCTTGCTAGGTTTGATGCTCATACGACCGCAAGGTTCCCATTCCCATCGTCGGTTACCCAGACCTGAGGCAGGAATAAAATTGACGACGACGACCAATAAACCATCAGTGGTTATTCCACTCCCCATTCCCCTTGTTAGTACTCTATTCGAACTTAATTCGCTTACTTGAGCCCGTAATTGTTTCTAGTCAGAATTGTGAAAGATAGTGTTGAGGGAATAGTCTGAATTTTAGGCAAACAAGGGGAGACATTTTGTTTACACACGCCTGGAGCCAGCATGAGGCTACACAAGCCTCAGTGAGACGCCGGTTGTGTTATTGGAGCGCCGTGCCGAGACACAACCTACCATTTGAAGCAGAAACAGACTACGCAGTTACGAGAGCCCGATGGTGTGGAAGAAGAACTAAGTCGCAGCTTTGGTGCCTATTAAAAACTTCGTATCCGCTAACTAATTTAAGTTGTCTTTATTCTGTCTGACGATGCGCTCACTGCACTCGCTCGCACATAAACAATACGTTAGGGAGAATTTAACATCAGCTGATAACATTTCCGATAGAACCGAAGAAGGAACCAATAGCTAAACACTAGTCATCGCCAGAGAAAACGAGCCCACAATCATATTTGCGAGAAAACAGCAATAAAAACCACGGAAGTAGCGAGCATTGCTCAGGAGACGTGTGGGAATATAGCAGATGAAAACGACGAAGCTAGCCCATCAATAGTTCGCGATTGAAACTGTAGATAACTCAGACAGTCTTTCAATCGGTTGAAAATGCGATTAAGTGGGATTAAGAGGTTTTTACTTCCAATCCACAGTTGGCGGGTATGTTTACGTACGCTACTGCAGTTCTGAGCTAGCGACCACATGAGAAGTAATCGCGGAAATAGTGCCCTTTATGAGAAAGAACGCACGACAAGAGCATTATAGTGCTGCTAGAAGACAATATTGGAGCCACGGAGACGATGTTCTTGCATTTGAGCTCGCCCATAGACTTCATACACTGATTACAGATTGGACCATAGGTAGAGATGCAGGATTTTGATGAGTACTGAGCATAAAGGCTGGCTTTGGCTCACTTTTCGTAACTAAAAGTCAGCAGATAAACGATTAGGTGCGACTAGCCCAAAGCAAAGTGGCGGTGTGGTGGTCAAGATGTTAGTTTAGGTTGCTTCGCATATCCTGAAAAGACCAATAATTTACACTTGCTGGCGCGTGCGGGCCGCTCAAAAGACCGGTCATAAGATCAGTTACAGCGAAACTGAATACATCGTCGTGTTCAATCACATTTCCCACACCGCTACCCCGCACATCCGAGCCCACCCGCATAGTTAGATGCAAGCAGCATCGGCCGCTGATAGCCCAGAGGAGGCTGTAAGTACCATCTAATTTTGCCGTTTCTGGTCCCTAAACATAGGCTCATATGGGAGATTGAATGATCAAATAATCTGATATTTGGACGATGATAGAGGATTCTATCTATTGAATTCTATCTTCTGTACTTGAATTATACATGCCATCGACAAACTGCAATGAACTAAAACAAGTTACAACCGACTCCTTTTCAATTCAATGTACACTATGTCATCAGTTTGAGAAGTACCACTTCCAAAGATTAGTCGCATGGTAGATGGTGGCGAATAGCAGCAGATTTGACCGTGATAAATATTTTCATCGCGGTCCCACACGAGTCACCGGTGAATGCTATAGGCCAAACACATCAGAATTATGGTTTGCGCATCGAACAGGCCGACCAGTGATAAGCCGAGTTGGGAACGTCATGGTACCAGTGACCGATGAGTGGGTTCTGTGGCTTCCTGTCGAAATCGACGTAAAGGATAGCCGACCGAGTGGTGGTGGTAAAAAGCCACAAACTGGCAAAGTCAGAAGTGAGAATAGCACGCCGGTTTGCTTGGCAGAAATTTCAAAAGAAAGCTCTTAAAAAAATCGAAAGTAACACTAAAAAATGTCAACTGAGGGCAAAAATATTTGACTCCAATTTTAGGCACCATACAGGGATGCCAGGACGTGAGTTGAGGATCGATTGTACTGCTGCGGGGCGCCAACCAGAGGCAAATAAAAAATGAGACTGTACAGACTTGACCCGAATGAGCCATCACCTATCTGGAGTTCGGTTTTAACCACTTGTTCAGGTTCTCATAGACTAAGAATGTGATACCACACGCCGGGGCCGTCCTGATTATGCTGGGAACGAGGCCCTTGTAGAAGCCAAAGAGGCCTTCGTATCTATAGGTGTAAAAATAGGCTGGTTGAATGGAGGCAGATATGGAGAGTGAAGTTAGGAGTGCGTCAAATAAAAGATTTACATACATGCATAGGATAAATAGGAATAGACTGTAATCAAATTCCCACAGGGCATGCCTCGCCCGTCTTAACTGCCGGCGCCAAAGTTGATTTTGGTCCATACCTAGGCAAAATCCTTGTATGTATACCAGGCTTCCTGCGATCCAAAAAACTACTGCAGATCGTGGACCCCAAGTAAAAACTCGGCGGTCTATAAACTTCGGTCGCCGAGTAACCAGAACCACGTCCGTCATGATTGAACAAAAGCAGCTATCATCTGAGCGAAAGCAGTCTTGCTGGATGGTCACAGCATTCAAACTGTGAAGGTAGACGTTTAAGGTTTGGAGAACGTGAGTATACTGGTCATCGTGCAAAGAGTCGCAGCCTGATATCTTGACAGAAACGAAAGCCAGTTGTACACTAAGCGGCGCTATTCAACCGGTGCCCGACGAGTCACACTTGATGATATCTTCGACCTACCGGAAAACAATAGTCTGCACACTCCGGTCAGACTTGCAGAGGGCAACGGGCGACGAGAGGGAGCACGTCTAAGAACTCAACGCAATGCCTGATTGGTGGACCAACGTGCTCGCTCTGTGTGACAGTACAAACCGTAAAATCCCCAACTACCAAAAAGCAATTCATCTGTCTAGACCAATCTTCTCGTCAATCAGAGAGTTGAGACCCGAGTTATTCGATTGCAAGAGAGAAGAAAACGGCTGGAAACCAAAAAAGGTTTGGTTTGGGGTGACGGCGGTTTCCACGTCGAGGTCCCGAAGTTTCAAGTAATCAATCAGCCACAAGTTTCCCAGCACACAAACTCCTCTGCGAACGCCGATACACTTGAAAACCTGGCATAATAAACAGGTGTACTCAAATTGGTTTCGTCGTGGGTTGATGTGCAGAGCAAATCTGGGTCATATGGCCGTGTCGGGTACCTAGAACAAAACCAGGAAGGCCTGGATTGCTAAAAGCGTTGACGAACGATCTATATCAGCCGCAGCACCCATATTTGCAGACGCCGAAGGGTTCCAATCGAGAGGATTTTTCATCTGCTAAAATTTTTTGCTGGGATGGGAAACAGAAGATTTGCTATCTCATGAAATTTTAACCAGAGATCCGAAATGTGTTTTCGATTAGAAAATACTTAAGTAAGGTTTTAATATTAATTATCGTGCAGCAAGATAGTTCATTCAAGGTAGGGTGCCTGTTTTCGAACGAATCGTTTTCCGGCCGTCTGCGAAAACTGCACACTATAAAAAATGACTGTTTCAGGTGTCCATTTTTGCCTGATTTTCAATGCCCTTATAAATTCAAAGATATTTTATAGAAAACGTGCCCCAAAATATTATTTCTTGTACATAGTTGGTAAAAAACTCATACTTGAAGAAAGTGTATCCTTCGGTTTTACACAGTTACAAACTATGAGATTTTTTAAAACACAGAAATGTCCACACATAAAGCAACGTATCGGTGCCTTAATTAATGTTGCTTGTTAAGTATAAAAAGTGGTCCGCATCTGCAAAACTTTATGAGCATTACATGGCATCTGCTTGATAAGATGGAAATACGCGATTTACTTTACATAGAAAAGATACGGTTTGCAGTTCTGAAACCCGGAATGCAAGTGTGACAGCAGGTCGGATTCAAAACTATTCGGTAATTGAAAAGGTTTTTTAAAACTGAAAGATATCCTTCCTTCGGGCCTAAAATTCGACGCAGACGTACTTCTCTACCAAATGCGCACAAGAAAGTATATGTTGGTGTACATTTTCTATAAAATATTTTTAAATTTACAAGAGCAGCGGAAACCCATGGGAAAATTCATAATACGTAAGTAGTCCTTTGTTACAGAGCGCAGTCTTTACAGGCGGTCGAAAAGAAGCTCGTTCAAAATTAGACATCCTGACGTGACTGATATATCGTGGGATTATGTTGCACTCTACTCAAGTAGTCTTTTCTAATTTAAAACACATTCTAGAATTTCGGTTAACATTTCATGAGACATAACACCTACTATATCAAGCAACAGTAAGCAATATGCTGCTGCTAAGGCATTTACTCGTAGGGCGTAAAAATCACCATAATATCCTCCTGGACGCATGTAAACGGTCTGAGGGAATGATGGAACAGAAGAAGTACTCCCTAATCGACCGTGGAGTGGCTACCACGATGATTACAACGGTCGGAAATGCGTTACCGGAGGTGAGACCAATTAGCAGGAATTCGCCGAACATCTACCGCCTCCATCGCCTTCCGTAACTGGACTGAAACTGGCGCGAGGTGACTTCCAACCACCTAAAATCACAATTAATTTAGAAGGCGCACCAAGAGCTGATCACAAGCGAAATGGTTTGCAGTACGGTGAATTCAGAAATCACCCTTTGCCCGTACAAAACCGTACTGTCAGCCGCCAAACAAAGATCAAAGGGCCGAAACCCACCACCCACCGCCTCTGTCCCGACACAATAAATTCTCAATCAATGGAACTCCTTTAAACAAGCAGGTTAAACCGTCTAGCCAACCTGCTCGGCATCCTTGACTTCAACGTGAGGATCGAACGACCGAAGTAGCAGCTTGGAAAGGAAACTTGGGTCAACACATGCTGCTTCCGTCTACTGAATTGCATCGATGCGCTGTTTATCACAATTACGCGGCCGCGCCTGATCTACCTGATCGAAGTCCTCCCCTCCTCTGCACAATAGCTCGCCGACCGTGACAGGACAGAAAACGTTCTTTTGGGGACACTTATAAGCCAAAGGATACAAATAGCTGAAAGTGCGATCAATGACAACTCAAGTGAGAAGTCAAGGGAGAAGCGCCCCGTTTCATTATTGGAGACTGCAAACTCGTTCGAGTGGTTAAACCGTGGAGGTTACTTTTATGGGGCATGCCAAGGAGTAAACGTTGTGAACGGGGTCGTCATGACTATAGACCACATTACCCATATTTTCCTAATGACTTGCAGCCATTCTAGACTGTTTCCCCGTAAAAGAAGGAGCTTTTGAGATGAAAAGAGGCTACTATTTAATGATAACATAAAAACGGTATTTATTAAGCTTCAAACAAGAGGAGGAGGCGGTGGTGGCAGCGGGCGATTAAGTGGAGAAAACATGCCGATGCGCAGTGATTTAACTTTACACTGCACATCTAAACGTGTTTTTCTTAGCGGGATCCTCCACCGCTTCCACGCACGTCACGACCATCTTACAAAGGGACGGAGAGTTCGGCAACAGCTGCCAGTTGACCCTCCGCGGTAAGCCGCGCACTGGTTGCAAGCAGTCATTCAGAACAGTGCGTAAACGGAAAGTGGTGCTGGCGAACCACCTGGCCACCTGTCTCTACACCAGGCTTTTTGGTTCCCCTCGGCCTCTCGCCCCCTCTCCTCCAAAAGAAGCCCCCGAGTCTCAGGTTAGGGCAGGTTTCGTCCAAAAGCGGAGCCACAGAATGTCAGATCGCATGTACTTACTTTTTTCACAAAAAAAACACCCAGATGTCATGGTATAAGAGATTCCAGCATCAAAAAGCGGAATACAGACGAACGCACACCCGGCTGGTTCCATCATCTCTATTGGCTGGACGCGGTAAATTACGGAGTTCACTTCGTTACTCGAAAGTTAAATACTCGTGACCACAATTGATCTTTGTTGAAATCGTGACTAGGTAAGAAGGAAACTTTTATTATTTAAAGCACAATGTTTCACTGTCTTCTGGGAGTGATGAAGTCGATGCAAGAATAAAACGGCCAGTAAAGCTCACTTTGCTTTTAGTCGAAAGATTGGCAAGAAGTGATTTTTATAAAACCTCCTGATAAACGAAATCCGGGGCTTAAACTACCAACATTAAAGTCTGGATAATTTTAAGTCGACAGTTGCATTTATATTGCCGGCCGAAATGTTCGCCTGTTAACTAGCATGTGTACTCAGAATAAGACATAATAAATGTACGCAGGACGAAGACAACCATTCCAGGAGCATTGTAATGCAGTTAGATGATGTAAGTTAGTTGTTTTGTGGCATGAACGCCATTGGCACTCGGCAAGTTGAACAAGAGTCTCAGGACAGTCTTATGGGAGAGTCTCAGCAACTTTTAGACTCAAGGATGGCCGTCTGTCTTCACCATTCAGCAAGTTAATTTAAGGGTGCAAAACTAAGCCCGACGACGAGCAAAATCAGCTACACATTACAACTCGTGAATTTTTTAGAAGTAATCGATTTGTAAGATCGGTGCTCAGCACCGCCCACAATCGCCTATCCTTCTGACCGGAGAGCCTGTTTATTTCACAGTCAACATTTGCTGAAGGCAGTTTCACTATTCACCACCAATAGACGTACATGGTAGCCTACGGCTGAACAAGAGACCGTTCCCGTCTTCTCAGGCTTCATGACGTTCCGGTCTCGTTTGCCCGATGATTTAATTAAGAACGAATAAAGCAGCTGTGTAAGCTCAACGTCCTTTGCACCTATTTGATAGATAAAACTGCGTTCGTGGTTAAAAATATAACTGCAACGATGTTATAAAAAGGAACCGTCGATTTATATTAAAGCCTGCGTAAAGAATAGTGCACAGCAGTGCACTTTATTCTAGTCGTGTAACAGTACCGGAAGGTCTTGCACTCACTAACGGATGGCTTAGGATAGATTACAGATGGTTCGAAATAATCTTTACTTGTAAACGATGGTCAAAGATATTTAAATTGCCAAAATATTGCAGGAGTAAGATGTTTGAATCAGAAAATTAATGGGTGTGGAAAGGGATATTGCTTATTTAGGTCCCATGTTCGTTGCGCAAAACTCCTTCATTTCCATCGTAATCCAAAATTTCCTGGGGAAAATAAGTAATCTAAACTGGACCAAAGCCCTCTAAATATTAAAATTTTAAGGATTTCAAAAAATAACAGGTTTCAAAAATGGGCGAATTTCGTGCCGGAATTTATCAGCACTCGGCGATTCTGCCAGGAGACATACGGGTGAGAGCCCAACATTCATCCCAACCTTTAGTGGCCAAACTACTGCGTTTAGCTTTACCCCCCTTTCTGTTTCAATTTTCACACACACATTTTGCACCGGTTGGCCCGATCTTTCCCTATCCACTGGACACAACGTCTTTGATTCATGGGACACGAACTGGTGAGGTCGTCCGAGGGGATTAAAACCCACCTTTTCTAAAGGTGCCCGATTTTGAGTTCAAATTATCGGTGAATATATTTTACTACGACCATTGAGCACCATAAGTTCAGTTAATAAATCAATAAGAATAACTAGTACCTCCATACAGTGTTTATGACATCCATGAGACCAGCGTAGCGCCGATGCTGGTCCTGAAGGCGTGACCGCACGACCTGATATGGACAGGTTGTTGCGACGGCAACAGCTTTAGAGAGTATAGCGATCGTCAGGTACTCGACAGACGACTAAAAGATAAACAGACCATCAGGTTTTAATGCCAATAGCCAGTACGATACTCAGTCAAAGGCTTTACCTCAGACCAATGCAAACCGGTGGTGTCCTGGTATACAATAAAAGTATTAGCGTGGTAGATAGGTGTGACAATGCTGACTGTGATAAGATGCCCAATGAGCATTAACCTTCACATAACTCAACATAGAAAAAAGTAACAAAGTTCAAGCCTCATTCGTTAGAACAAAACACGTTCGTAATTAAATTGATCCATACAGGGCCTCGCAGAAGAGTAGAAGGATAAGAGTGACATAAGTTCAACGAAATAGCAAAAAAGGTTTCCTCGACATACACAGACTATCGCTAGGAGGCTGCTAACACAATGACCAAAAAAGCGGGTAAAAAATACGCACCAGGTGAGTATCGATGCGACGCTGGAAGTAGGTCCCGTTATAAAAGTTGCGCATCTCCTCATAAAGAAGAAATTGGATAGCTCCGTTGCTCACGCCGATGACTCCCGGCACCATACCGCGGTACATGCCTTTCATGCCCTCCAATCGCCAAATTAAGACCAGGTTGCCCCAAGTAGTCAGAGGAGGAACTCGCGGCTTACCTAGGGTTTCATACTGCAGACACATCCTCGTTTTCACTACCCATAGGGGATTTGTCACAGACAGCACAAGGCATCCTAGAAGAAGGGGAAGAACTTTCAAATAATGACTGGAAGATGGAGTTTGAGAAATGCTGAAACAGCACCAACTGTATATTAATTGGTCGACTAGTCATGCATTGAAAATTCCCCTTATGAGGATCCATAAGGCCATTCCGAAAAAAACTCGGCTTTCTAAAAGAAAACATTCTCTGATGTTCAGTAAAACAGGTGACAGCCACCTCCAATCGCGTATTTCCAAGCCAATCTAGTCTTGTTGCGGACAGAACTCTCAAACAATCACCAAAAGCTATAATGTATTTTTTTTACAAATAGCAACCTTTGAGGTGAAATACGTTTAGAACATCTCTAATTGTACTTCTGCAGAGAGTACCCACATTGCTGACGACAGAGACAAAGAAGCAAAATCCAGAAAGCAGTTCAGAAGATATGATCGCTGGATCGTTTAATCTTCCAGCGATCGCATCTTCTGCTGAACAAGCATCAGCCTAACTGATCAAAGCCTAAGAGGGAGGTTCCATGTTGTCCTTCAGCTCTGGTGGTGGTTGTGGTATTCCCCTAGGGGTGTAGGGGTACAAGGTAGGGCAGGCACCATTAAGGTAGCTTTAGGTCTCTCCATTTGTCTCTTGCGGGTGGTGAATGCTCCTGTGGCCGCCTCTAACTGGTACCCAACTCTCACCTGCGGCTCATCGAAGCTGGGCTCTGCTCAGCGGCCACACCCCGGGCAACCGCCACAACCGGCGCGCTCAACCAGGTGAGGGTCTCCGATGTTTTGTGTGGTCGCACGCCTATGGGGCGGTTAGGGCCTAGAGGCCCTGGCCGCGCCAGCCACCTGCGCCCTCTCTCATCTTCGATCTTCTTGAATCTGTCTTGACACCGGGCATATGTGAGGGAGGAGGAGAGAGTGCGGCAGATGCAGACAAAGACCATTTTTACTTAAAACTAATCCACGCGCAATTCACCGTACCTGCGCCACCCTGCTGTGGAGCGTACGGTGGACCTCATCCAAATCGACGGTTAGAATATCCTGTGGTGAAGGGGGTGGTAGTTAGAAGCAGCACCACACAGCAAGCATTTGGTCGCTCCGTTTTCGTCGTACAGGGGATGAATGCTCCTGTGGCCATCTCTAACTGCTACCCAACTCTCATAAATGGGGCCTCGTAGCTGGGCTCTTCCCAGCGGCCACATCCCGGGCAACCGTCACGACCGGCGGGCTAAATAAGGCGAGGATCTCCGATGCTGTGTGTGCCTCCACACCCAGTATGTCTGACTCCCGAATTTCCCACCACCTCAGCCCCCATCAAAAAGTCCTACGGTGGGGGCGACAGCAACCCCGTAGGCGGCCTAGGTTAACTCGGGTCGTTCTCTCACTAAAACAAAACCGTGACCCATAGTGGAGTTCGGCAGCCGTGTGGGATGTCCGATCAGCCCCAATGAGGGACAGCACTGCTTGCCTCTTCGCGGAGGAAGGGGCTAGAAAAGGTGCCCTAAACAAATGCTGGTTATGACGTCTTCTACAGCCGGCCGCGGCTTGCAGATCGCAAAATACGCGGTCGTAAAACTCAAAAAAAACAACAATACCCCCCATCCCCATCGCCATACCCTCCAGGCTGCTCGGATGAGTCCACTCACACTAGCAGCCTGGAATGTTCGTTCCCTTTTAGACAATCCTAGGAGCAACTGACCGGAAATGAAGACGGCGCTAGTCGCTCGGGAACTGGCGCGCTACAAGGTGGACATTGCTGCTCTCAGCGAGACCCGATTCTCTGAACAGGGTCAGCTGGAGGAGGTGGATGCCGATTACACCTTTTTCCGGAGCGGTCGGCCAAAGGCAGAGCGACGCGACGCTGGTGTTGCCTTTTCCATCGTAACGACATCGTGGGACGCCTGCTCTGTCTGTCGCATGGGTATCAACGATCACCTGTCTTTTCGGGGAGAAACGTACGCCACAATAATCAGTGCCTACGCTACACCCCCATTGACGAGCTCTCATGCGGCAAAGGACAAATTCTACGAGGACCTGCAAGCCGTGCTTAAGACTGTGCCGAAAGAGGATAAGTTAATTGTCTTTGGTGACTTCAACGCCCGCGTCGGGATGGACCACGCTGCCTGGCAGGGAGTGCTGGGTCCCCACGGTCTCGGTAGCTGTAACGATAACTGCCTCCTTCTTCAGCGAACGTGTGCGGAACACCGTCTCCTGCTGACTAACACCTTCTTCCGGCTTCCGACGCGGGAGAAGGCTGCGTGGATGCACCCTCTGTCGCGGCGCTGGCAGCTGCTGGACTATGTTCTCGTCCGGAGGCGAGATCGACAGGACCTGCTGCTAACCAAGGCGATCCGCGATGCCGATGGTTGGATGGATCACCGCCTCGTCATTTCTAAAATAAGGCTCCGACTTAAACCCCGACGAAGGCCCCAAGGTAAGCGATCAACCGGTAAGTTAAATACTCTTTTGTTAAATTTTCCTGCACACTTTTGATTTTACCAACCCAATAACCCAGAAACTGGAGGAACTGTATGCTCGAGATAATAACGCCACCATGGAGACACGATGGTTTTAACTGCGAAATGTCATCTAGTCCACCGCTCTCGAAGTCCCCGGACGAGCACGCCGTCAACACGAGGACTGGTTTGACGACAATGACGCCGACATCAGAAACTAACCCGCGGAGAAGAATGGACTATACAAAGCCTAAATGGACCTTCCGACTGACGCGCTCAAAGCAGCCCGCATCAGATACCACTGCCTTGTACAGCAACGGCAGCGGAAGATGCAGGACGCCTGGATGGTCCGAAAGGCTGCGGAAATCCAGGGGTATGCAGACCGCAATGAAAAACTTCTTCAAAGCCATCTATGACCCCTGCATCAAGGAGACCGCACTGCTGCTCAGCTCTGACGGCAACAAGAGAATGCCAGGAGATGCGAACCCACCTTTACACTACCTTTGTGGATAAGACGAAAGCCCTTGACAGGGTGAATCGCGACGGACTTTGGAAAGTCATGCAGAAATTCGGCTGTCCTGAGCGGTTCACGCACATGGTGCGTCAGCTTCATGACGGGATGACGGCGCGCGTCACTGACAACGAAATGGTATCCGAAGCATTCGCAGTGACCAACGGAGTGAAGCAGGGCTACGTACTGGCCCCAACCTGTTCAGTCTCTTGTTCTCAGCTATGCTGATGAACGCCTACCGTGATGAACAGCCTGGGATCCGCATCGCCTACAGAACCGACGGGCACCTTCTCAACAGTCGGGGTATACAGGCCACAACACGCGTGTCTACGACTACATTCCATGACTTGCTCTTCGCAGACGACTGCGTCCTTAACACCGTGACGGAGGAGGACATGCAAAGTAGCATGGACCTCTTCGCCGCAGGCTGCACCGATTTTGGATTAACAATCAGTAAAGCCAAAACTGTGGTCATGCACCAACCGCCGCCCAGCGCAGAATACAATGTTTCCAGAATCAATGTCAACGGCACTCAACTAAAAAATGTGGAAATCTTTGCTTATCTGGGTAGTACGCTGTCACGCAAAACGAGAATCGACGGCGAGTTTGTTCAATGGATCTCCAAAGCTAGGCAGGCCTCCGTGTGAAATCGCCACGGTATTCATCTGAACACCAAACAGAAGATGTACAAGGCCCTCGTCTTGACGACACTCCTTTACGGAGCGGAGGCCTGGACCGTCTACTTGACCCAAGCCAGGAAGCTGAATCACTTCCATCTCAGCTGAATCACTTCTATCTCAGCTGCCTCCACAGAATACTGAAGCTGTGATGGCAAGACAGGATCCCGGACACGGAAGTCCTGGAGCGGACCGGAATCCTCAGCGTCCACACCATGCTGAGGCAAATGCAACTGCGATGGAGCGACCACCTGGTGAGAATGGACGACGAGCGACTACCCAAACGACTTTTCTTTGGAGATGTCGCAACGGGTACTAGTCGACAGGGATGTCAAAAACGACGCTACAAGGACACTTTGAAGAAATCGCTGAAGCAACTGCAAATCACTCCGCCGACCTGGGAGGACCTCGCCCAGGATAGATCGGCATGGAGAAGATCCGTGAAGACTGGTGCAGCAATCTATGAGGCCAACCGGATCGCCGCTGCTAAGGCCAAAAGGGCGGCTCGCAAGTCACAAGCACAGCGGATCAACACTGCCAATACCCAGGCCCGCCCAACTTGCCCACACTGTCAACACCCATTGCGATTGCGAATCGGTCTGGTCGGACAGCTTCGAAATCCATGCAACAACAATCCCACAATATCAACCACACCTGCCTCAGGACCCCACGACGACGACCACCCCAACCACTGATAACGACTTCATTGATGCCCCGCCGCCCAAGATCACTGACACAATCCTCCACCGCCTACACTGCCCACGCACATTCGTCCACCGCATTGACCTACTTGGCCAAATGCGACTCCACGAAAATCTGCGGTAAAGAACAGCAGGCCTGCCCACATCACCATGCAGTCTCTTCACTAACGCATAAAACACACATGTACTTCCCCATCACCACCCAACACCGACACCTCTCACGTAAGTGAAAAGTATGCTTTTCGGCTCCTATCCATGTGGCTTCTCAGCTACATGTGCGATCTGTCCTGCACCCATTATGATATACGCAAATCCTGGCCAAGTGTAGGCTGTGACCAGGTGGTGTATGGTGGGGTACAGTGGCATGCAAGTCCAGACTATAAGGGCTGGGAACCGTGCCGCTACCCCTATCCTATCCTGATCAGGTGTTCGTTGCGGATCACGGAAGGTAGTGCTACGCGCAGGTTCGGAGTTGGCCGTGTCAGCCACCTGCGCCCGACCCCACTTCCAGTCTTCTTGATTCTAGCTAACACCAGGCGCGGATGGGTGAGGGAAGAGAGTGCGGTAGTTTCAGCGAAGCGCAAGTCACCGCGGTTTTTTTCAGCCTGCTGTAAAGCACGCGGGTCGTTATTGCAGACACTTACCCGACAGGTAGGCGTATCCGAGATATTCTACCTTTCTCAGCTTACGCGAGGGATCTCCTTCTTGGGCATGGTTCTTTATGGCCCCATAACTATAAATTAGAAAAGTAGAAAATGGCCTTTCATGGAAAAAAAGGACTGAAAAAGCCAACATTATGTTAGATATACAAGAGGTAAGTGGAAAGGCGATATTTGAGTTGGCAACTGGTTTAATTTAATGGGGGTGCATAACTTTATGTCTTCGACCGCCACACGTTTCTTACTTCCCGGACTTGAACGTACAAACCTTCTCAAGTCGAATGTTCACTGAACTGCTTGCCATTAAAACAATTGTGTACAACCGGAGCCTTGGTATAAATGAGCCATATCAGAGGTAAAGTTTTATTAAGTAATCACTGGAGACAGATATCGACAGTTCAATCGTCGTAACCAACAATTTCCACTGTGTATCCCATATCAGGCTGGAAACACGGATGGTCGCTTGAACGTGAATTAGTTCATAGTTATCTTCCTCTCGTCCGCACACACGTGGGCCTGGTGTAATGACAGTCAAGAAGACCGAAGGTAGAATCGGGCGCAGATAATTGTCACGGCGTGAGCTCGCGCCTGATGTACCACCACAACTCTTGGTCCGCACACAAAGAACCAGAGCTTCACACAACGGAGGGAAGTGGTTCGGGTCCCACTGGATTGAAGAGCTATACAGGTCACATTAAAGAGACACTACAGTCTGATTCTGCGTCGTGAGAGGAGGATCGAAGTAAACCGTCAGTTGGCAACCCTCTAAGCCACGACTTTTAGCACCCAGTTATAGAATAATGCGCGTCAGATTGGAAGAAAGTACAAGTAAGTCAGGTTGTTTATCGTAAGGAATACGTGTTAGGTGTTGTTGATTTCACTCTCTCTTCCCTCTATCGAGCTTCAGTAAATAGTCCAAGCCGGTTCATCACCTGGTGCTGAGAGAGTTAGACCTTCCTTCTGCGCGTGCCATGCACATGACCTAAAACCTCGCAGAATACACCATAAGTTCATACAAAGGGGGTGATCTGCTCGAATATCACATTCGTGAGTGCATAAGAGTCCACATTGAGAAGGTTCCAAAGAGAACTACTCTCAATTACGCGCTATGTTCCGATTCCATGCCGCTGTTGTTGTGGGACGGAATCGTGTGTAGATGACAGGGTTCGACTGATGGTGTTTTACGGCGGGTTTTTAAGGGTGCGTATACGTCCGACTAGTCCCCTGGGATGACTATGCGCGTATGCACTACAGTTAAATTAGGCGAGAGAAATGGGTATATGCTGGTGCTTCTAGCATTTGTTAAGCAAGCTCTGTGCGATGGATTAGCAAGTGTCTAATCAAGCCGATGCGTGGAGTGCATGTGCTGTGATAATGAGGGCAGGATAGATTGGAAGCGGTTAAATCAATGGGGTGGTGGCATTGCTAGAGGAAGCGTTGGTAGATTTGTTGTTAGTGTCGGAAACGGGAGAGTCGTCAAGGTACAAGCTGTGCTTAGCGTGCTGAAAGGGTGGCGAGCTCTACTTTCGCGGACACGCATGTGACCGATCCGGTGGGTGAATGTACGTGGGAGGTGCAGCCAGTGGAGGTGGATACGGCATGTATATTGGGACTCTTGACACTGGTCCATCGATCACAATTCGATGGATTCGCTAGTGATCGACGAGGTTTATGCGTGAGGTGAATGTACGATTGCAATTGGGACAGACTGGGACCGAGTCCACAGTTCCGGTGGTGAGTGTTGTGTTTAACGGAGTGTCAGGAGTGTTCTCTCATCAGTGACGGATGGGAGAGACGGCATTCGTCGTTGCCTGTGTTAAGGTGTATCCTCTTTCGGGTCTCTAAAAAGTTATTTAAACCAAAATATACCCTTTCTTTGAGTATAAAACGTAAAGAGGTAATTTATAGAGATCATGGCCAAGGAATGAAGTCATAGAAGTAGGTAGTGAGCCAGGGAAGAACGTATACACAGAAAACCTCAGTAGACAGTGTTTATGGATAGCCCGGTCAGCTTTGTGATAGATGGATAGATAGACAAAGGATACTCATAGGAGAGACGTGGACGGCGCTGTCACACAGCAAAACCTCGGTGTGAGGTACCATGCTGTGACAGTTCGACCGTCGATTTCGACGAGGTCCACCGTATGCTCTACACCAGGTGGTGCAGGGACGGTGACTTGCGCGTGATTTAGTTTAAAGTGATAGTAGCCTTGCGCTGCAGATACCGCACTCTCTCCTCCTCCCCCACCTGAGTCCGGTGTCAAGACAGAGTCAAGAAGACCAGAGGCGGGAGAGGACGCAGGTGGCTGGCGCGGCCGGAGCGGCCCCTGGGTGTAGTACCACACCTCACTCGGATCCCACGGAGTGGGAGTGCCATAAAGGCCAAATTAAGAAGGAGCCATTGCAACCTAACTCTTAGTCCGCCAGTCAGCCACTCCACACAAAACACACATTGGGCTGACCACGCGGTTCGAGTTATCCCGTCAGTTGACAACCTTCCAAGCCACGGCTTTTAGCTCACGGTGATAGTTCGAAGCGCGTCAGATTGTTTATAGTGAGGAAAATGCGCTGAACTGTTGACCTCACTCTGTCTTCCACCCCCACAATTAGACCACCATCTGAGCCAGTCAGTTGTCTGAGGTGGGATTGGGCGCATTGGCTTACGGGTCGGCGTAACCGTCTTCGCGCGCCACAGCACGAACTGGCCCCCATAACGCACACACACCAGGATTTACTTACTCAGGGGATACGGAGGAGCCATCGCCGTCTGACTCCCAGTCCACTGGTCAGACACTCGACACACACAACACATACACTGGGCCGACGGCGTGGTCTGGTGTAAGCGTCAGATTGGCAGTTTTTCAAGCCACAGTTTCTAGGAAACCGTGATTTTATCAGGTACATTATGATGATTGTGAGGGTGTTGTCTATATATTTGTGTAGATGGTGTGCGCTGATGTGGCTTAGCCTCCGGTGGTTTACCGCAGGTTGTCGTGGAGGCGCATGTATCCTAATAGGCCCATGTGGTGTGTAAATGTGCGGGAGCCTAAGCCGGCCGAAGGCCTGACTAGCTTTGGAGATCCGTTGGGTAACCTCGTCATCGATTCTCGTGTTGCGTGACAGCGTGCTTCCTAGATAAGCGAAGGTTTCCACGTTTTTGAGTTAAGCACCGTTGACATTGATTCGGGTAGCATTGTATTCCGCGCTGGGCGGCGGCTGGCGCATGACAACAGTTGTGTCTGTACTGATTGTTAATCGAAAATCGGCGCAGCCTGCGGCGAAGAGGTCCATGCAACATTGCATGTCCTCCTCCGTCACGCTGTTAAGGGCGCAGTCGTCCGCGAAGAGCAAGTCATGGACTGTAGTCGTAGACACGCGCGTTGTGGCCTGCATACGCCGACTATTGAGAAAGTGCCCGTCAAGTTCTGTAGGCGATGCGGATCCCAGGCTGCTCATCACGTTAGGCGTCCATCAGCATAGCAGAGAACATGAGACTGAACAGGGTGGGAGCCAATACGCAGCCTTGCTTCACTCCGTTGGTTACTATGAATGTTTCGGATACCGCCCCATTGTCAGTGACGCAAGCCGTCATCCCGTCATGAAGCTGACGCACCATGTGCGTGAACCGCTCAGGACAACCAAATTTCTGCATGACTTTCCACAGTCGGTCACGATTCACCGTGTCAAATGCTTTCGTTAGATACACGAAGGTAGTTTATAGGTGAGTTCTTATCTCCTGGCACTTCTCTTGTTGCTGGCGGGCGGCAAAGATCATATCGGTTGTTCCGCGGTGTCGACGGAAGCCAGGAGCAGGCCCTGCTCTAGGTGACCATTCAGACGATTGAGAAGGATACGGGCGAAGATCTTCCCGGCGATGTTGAGCAACGAGATGCCTCTGTGATTATCACAGAGTTGCCGGTTCCCCTTCCGTTTGTAGAGATGGAAGATGGTCACGTCTTTGAAATCCTGAGGAACATTTCCTTGGCGCCACATCTCCTGAAGGGTGTTGTGAGTTCTTCCATCAGCCGGGGCCCACCGTGCTTGTAGACTTCCGGTGGGATTGCGTCGGATCCCGGTGCTTTACCGCTGGAAATCTGCTGCACGGCCCGGATGGTTTCTGGTAGGGAAGGCGGCAGATCGAGGTCATTGTTCGTGTCCACTTAAGGGAGCCGGTCAATTGCAGCATCATAGATGGCTGATGAGCAATTAAGGACACTTCTGAAGTGCTTGGCCCAGCGCTTCAGAATTTGCAATCTTTCTGTCAGCAATTTTGTCCCGTTAGAGCTAAGCAGCAGTGCGGTTTCCTTGATCATGTCTCCACGGTAGCATTATCATCTGTAGTATGCAAGTCCTCCAGTTCCTTAGTTATTTGGTTGCTGAAATCCAAACATTGAGCAGGCAAATTTAACAAAAGAGTATTTAACTTACCTGGCGGCGTCTCATCTTGGGGCCTTCGTCGGGTTTGCAGTCGGAGGCTCATCTGAAAGATGACGAGGCGGTGATCTGTCCAACCATCGGCATCGCGGATCGCCTTGGTAACCAGCAGGTCCTGTGGATCCCGCCTCCGGACCAGAACATAGTCCAGCAGATGCCAGCGCCGCGACCGAGGGTGCATCCACGTGGCCTTCTTCCGCGTCGGAAGGCGGAAGGTGTTGGTCAGTAGGAGACGGTGTTCCGCACACGTGCGCAAAAGAAGGAGGCAGTTATCGTTACAGCTACCGAGACCGTGGGGACCCAGCACTCCCTGCCAGGCAGCGTGGTCCATCCCGACGCGGGCGTTGAAGTCACCAAGGACAATTAACTTGTACTCTTTCGACACAGTCGCTAGCAGGGCGTGCAGGTCCTCGTAGAATTTGTCCTTCGCCGCATCAGAGCTCGTTATTTGGGGAGCGTAGGCGCTGATGATGGTGGCGAACTTGTCTCCCCAAAGAGGCAGGCGGAGGCTCATCAGGCGATCCTTGATACCCTGCGGCAGACAGGGCAGACGTCCCACGATATCATTCCGGTTGGCAAAGGCAACACCAGCGTCGCGTCGCTCTGTCTTTGACCGGCCGCTCCAGAAGAAGGTGTAGCCGGCACCCACCTCCTCCAGCTGACCCTGCTCAGAGAATCGGGTCTCGCTGAGAGCAGCAATGTCCATCTTGCAGCGCGCCAGTTCCCGAGCATCTAGCGCCGTCCTCCGTTCCGGTCAGTTGCTCCTAGGATTGTCTAAACGGAACGAACATTCCAGGCTGCTAGTGGGAGTGGACTCACCCGAGCAGTTTGGAAGGTATGGCGATGGGGAGGTATTGTTGTTTTTTGAGTTTTACGACCGCGAATTTTGCGATCTGCGAGCTGCGGCCGGCTGTAGAAGACGTGGTAACCAGCATTTGTTTAGGGCACCTTTTCTAGCCCCTTCCTCCGCGAAGAGGCAAGCAGTGCTGTCCCTCATCGGGGCTGTTTGGACATCCCAGACGGCTGCCGAACTCTACTATGGGTCACGGTTTTGTTAACCTGGGCCGCCTACGCGGTTGCTGACGCCCCCACCGTAGGACTTTTTGATGGGGGCTGAGGTGGTGGGAAATTCGGAGTCAGACATACTGGGTGTGGAGGTACACACAACACCGGAGACCCTCACCTGGTTTAGCCCGCCGGTCGTGACGGTTGCCCGGGGTGTGGCCGCTGGGAATAACCCAACTTCGAGGAGCTAAAGGTGAGAGTTGGGTACTAGTTAGAGGTGGCCACAGGAGCATTCACCACCTGTACGAGACAAATGGAGCGACCAAATGCTATCTGTGTGAAGCTACCCCTAACTAGTATCCCTACACCCCTAGCATGCTGTAGATGTGGCATCACGGACAAGTTGCTCGGGATTTCAGGGACGCAGTCATCCTCCAAACGGAAAGGGAACCGGCAACTCTGCGATGACCACTGAGGAATATAGCTGCGCGACATCGCTGGGAAGATCTTTGTTTGTATCTTTATTTATCGTCTTAACATCCCTCTAGACCAGGGGCGTCTCACGGAAACCCGGACGCAGCGTTAGATGACACGGCGGAACAATCACCCCACCAACATCACCATCACTACCAGCAATGAGGACTCGATACCAAATCGTTCTTATTGCGATCGCACATTCAATTCAAGCATCGATCTTGTCGGTCACTTGCGAATACATCACATTATGACCAGCGGACCAGTGCTAAAGTCCAGATATACACGCGTCGCATCCGCTTAATTGTCCATACTGCCTTACGTACATTCATTCAAAGCATAGGCCTATTCGGTCACATGCATATCTATGAAAACCGAGTTCACTGCAATATCGACACGCCAAACACATCCTGCGTACCTGAAAATTCTCCCATCTTCAGAACTTACAACTCCCCATCTACCAGCGCGATCACCACCAGCAACAGGGGTGTAGGGGTACTAGTTAGGGGTAGCACTACACAGATAGCATTTGGTCGCTCCATTTGTCTCGTACAGGTGGTGAATGCTCCTGTGGCCGCCTCTAACTGGTACCCAACTCTCACCTGTGGCTCCTCGAAGTTGGGTTCTTCCCAGCGGCCACACCCTGGGCAACCATCACGACCGGCGGGCTAAACCAGGTGAGGGTCTCCGGTGTTGTGTGTGCCTCCACACCCGGTATGACTGACTCCCGAACTTCCCACCTCCCCCTCTCAAAAAGTCCTACGGTGGGGGCGACAGCAACCCCGTAGGCGGCCCAGACTAACTCGGGTCGTTCTTCCACTAAAAACAAAACCGTGACCCATAGTGGAGTTCGGCAGCCGTCTGGGATGTCCGAGCAGCCCTATTTAGGGATAGCACTGCTTGCCTCCTCGCGGAGGAAGGGGGCTAGAAAATGTGCCCTAAAAAAATTGCTGGTTCTCACGTCTTCTGCAGCCGGCCGCGGCTCGCAGATCGCAAACTACGCGGTCGTAAAACTCAAACAAACAACAATACCCCCCGTCCCCATCCCCCTCGCCATACTCTCCAGGCTGCTCGGGTGAGTCCACTCACACTAGCAGCCTGGAATGTTCGTTCCCTTTTTAGACAATCCTAAGAGCAACCGGCCGGAACGGAGGACGGCGCTAGTCGCTCGGGAACTGGTGCGCTACAAGGTGGACATTGCTGCTCTCAGCGAGACCCGATTCTCTGAACAGGGTCAGCTGGAGGAGGTGGGGGGCCGGCTACACTTTCTTCTGGAGCGGCCGGCCAAAGGCAGAGCGACGCGACGCTGGTGTTGCCTTTGCCATTCGTAACGACATCGTGGGACGTCTGCCCTGTCTGCCGCAGGGTATCAATGATCGCCTGATGAGCCTCCGCCTGCCTCTTCGGGGAGACCAGTTCGCCACCATCATCAGCGCCTACGCTCCCCAATGACGAGCTCTGATGCGGCGAAGGACAAATTCTACGAGGACCTGCACGCCTTGCTGGCGACTGTGCCGAAAGAGGACAAGTTAA
Source organism: Schistocephalus solidus (assembly GCA_017591395.1). NCBI lineage: Eukaryota > Metazoa > Platyhelminthes > Cestoda > Diphyllobothriidea > Diphyllobothriidae > Schistocephalus > Schistocephalus solidus. The sequence goes on along the minus strand of WEDG01006947.1, from coordinate 17,510 downwards.
TTGTCCTTGGTGATTTCAATGCCCGCGTCGGGACGGACCACGCTGCCTGGCAGGGGAGTGCTGGGTCCCCACGGTCTCGGTAGCTGTAACGATAATGGCCTCCTTCTTCTGCGCACGTGTGCGGAACACCGTCTCCTGCTGACCAACACCTTCTTCCGCCTTCCGACGCGGGAGAAGGCCACGTGGATGCACCCTCGGTCGCGGCGCTGGCATCTGCTGGACTATGTTCTCGTCCGGAGGCGAGATCGACAGGACGTGCTGGTAACCAAGGCGATCCGCGATGCCGATGGTTGGACAGATCACCGCCTTGTCATCTCCCAGATGAGGCTCCGACTGCAACCCCGACGAAGGCCCCAAGGTAAGAGGCCGCCATGTAAGTTAAATACTCTTTTTATTAAATTTGCCTGCTCACTGTTTTGATTTCAGCAACCAAATAACCGAGAAACTGGAGGACCTGCATGCTCCAGATGATAACGCTACCGTGGAGACACGATGGTGTCAACTGCGAAATGTCATCCAGTCCACCGCCCTCGATGTACTCGGACGCGAACACCGTCGACACCAGGACTGGTTTGACGACAATGACGCCGACATCAGCAACTTACTCGCGGAGAAGAATAGACTACACAAAGCCTACATGGACCTTCGAACTGACGCCACCAAAGCAGCCTTCTTCAGATGCAGGCGCCTTGTACAACAACGGCTGCGGGAGATGCAGGATGCCTGGATGATCCGAAAGGCTGAGGAAATCCAGGGGGTATGCGGACCGCAATGAAATGAAAAAAACTTTTTCAAAGCCATCAAAGCCATCTACGGCCCGTGTATCAAGGGGTCCGCACCGCTGCTCAGCTCTGACGGCACAACACTGCTGACAGAGAAATCGCAAATTCTGAAGCGCTGGGCCGAGCACTTCAGAAATGTCCTTAACTGTTCATCAGCCATCTCCGATGTTGCCATTGACCGGCTCCCTCAAGTGGACATGAACAATGACCTGGATCTCCCGCCTTCCCTACCAGAAACCATCCGGGCCGTGCAGCAGATTTCCAGCGGTAAAGCACCGGGATCTGACGCAATCCCACCGGAAGTATACAAGCACGGTGGGCCCCGGCTGATGGCAGAACTCACAACACTCTTCCAGGAGATGTGGCACCAAGGACAAGTTCCTCAGGATTTCAAAGACGCGACCATCGTCCATCTCTACAAACGGAAGGGGAACCGGCAACTCTGTGATAATCACAGAGGCATCTCGTTGCTCAACATCGCGGGGAAGATCTTCGCCCGTATCCTTCTCAATCGTCTTAACGGTCACCTAGAGCAGGGGCCTGCTTCCGGAAAGCCAATGTGGCTTCCGCCGACACCGCGGAACAACCGATATGATCTTTGCCGCCCGCCAGCTACAAGAGAAGTGTCAGGAGATGCGAACTCACCTATACACTACCTTCGTGGATCTAACGAAAGCCTTTGACACGGTGAATCGTGACGGACTGTGGAAAGTCATGCAGAAATTTGGCTGTCCTAAGCGGTTCACGCACATGGTACGTCAGCTTCATGACGGGATGACGGCGCGCGTCACTGACAACGGGACGGTATCCGAAGCATTCGCAGTGACCAACGGGTGAAGCAGGGCTGCGTACTGGCCCCCACCCTCTTCAGTCTCATGTTCTCGGCTATGCTGATGGACGCCTACCGTGGTGAGCAGCCTGGTATCCGCATCGCCTACAGAACTGACGGGCACCTTCTCAACAGTCGGCGTATGCAGGCTCCAACGCGCGTGTCTACGACTACAGTCCATGACTTGCTCTTCGCGGACGACTGCGCCCTTAACACCGTGACAGAGGAGGACATGCAAAGGAGCATGGACCTCTTCGCCGGAGGCTGCGCCGATTTTTGGATTAACAATCAGTACAGCCAAAACAGTTGTCATGCACCAGCCGCCACCCAGCGCAGAATACAATGCTCCTCGAATCTATGTCAACGGTGCTCTACTCAAAAACGTGGAAACCTTCGCTTATCTAGGAAGCACGATGTCGCGCAACACGAGAATCGATGACGAGGTTGCCCAACGGATCTCCAAAGCTAGTCAGGCTTTCGGCCGGCTGCAGTCCTCCGTGTGGAATCGCCACGGTATTCACCTGAACACCAAACTGAAGATGTACAAGGCCGTCGTCTTGTCGACACTCCTTTACGGAGCGGAAACCTGGACCGTCTACTCGAACCAAGCCAGGAAGCTGAATCACTTTCATCTCAGCTGCCTCCGCAGAATACTGAAGCTGAGATGGCAAGACAGGATCCCGGACACGGAAGTCCTGGAGCGGACCGGAATCCTCAGCATCCATGCCATGCTGAGGCAAGTGCAACTGCGATGGAGCGGCCACCTGGTAAGAATGGACGACGAGCGACTACCCAAACGACTTTTCTACGGTGATGTCGCTACGGGTTCTCGCAGGCAGGGAGGTCAAAAAAACGACGCTACAAGGACACTTTGAAGACATCGCTGAAGCAACTGCAAATCAACTCTGCGACCTGGGAGGACCTCGCCCAGGATAGACCGGCATGGAGAAGATCAGTGAAGACTGGTTCAGCGATCTATGAGGCCAACCGGATCGCCGCTGCCAAGGCCAAAAGAGCGGCACGAAAGTCACCAGCGCCCCGGACCAACACCGCCAATGCCCAGGCCCTGCCAACGTGCCCGCGCTGTCAACGCATCTTCCGCGCGCGAATCGGCCTGGTTGGACATCTTCGGACGCAATGCACAAACAATCCGACAATTCCAATTTCTACGTCAAATTCTGCTAACCCTCCTTCTGACTCCCCTACCCTCACTCCTGTCATCAATTCCATTGCTCCCACCATCACAGAGACCACATCCATCTACTCATCGCCTGTTACCCCTACCACCGCAACCACCACCGCCTTCACTACCACCACCACCACCATCAGCGATGGGGAATCTCTCTAAGCTGTACTCAATGCGACCGCACATTCACCTCACGAATCGGCCTGGTCGGTCACTTGCGAATACATCGTACAGAGACCGGTGAGCCAGTGCCTGGAGCACCATCACACAGCAGAGGTCGTCGCCTCCACTGCCCTCACTGTCCTCGCGCATTCACTCATCGCATAGGCCTATTCGGTCACATGCGCATCCATAACAGCGGAATTAACCACAATGCCGACAACACCGATACACCATGCACACCCTCCGCTCCTGCCATTCTTAGTGCCCCTGCCACCCCCACTACCAGCAATGACATCCTCCCAGCCTCTACCGATTTCTCCTGCCCACACTGAACCCGCAACTTCAACTCACGCATCGGCCTGGTCGGTCACCTGCGAATCCATCGCATGGAGGCTGGTGAACCAGTGCCTGGGGCTCCGACATACAGTCGACGTGCCCGCCTTCACTGCCCTAACTGCTTTCGCACATTTACACACCGCATGGGCCTATTAGGACACATGCGCCTCCATGACAACCTCCGGTAAACCACCGTAGGCTAACCTACATCAGCGCACACTACCTACACCAATGCATCGACAACACTCTCACAATCACCATTTACCACAGTATATCACGGTTTCCTAGAAACCGTGGCTGGGAAGTCTGCCAATCTGACGCTTCCACCAGACCACGCCGTCGGCTCAGTGTATGTGCTGTGTGTGTCGAGTGGCTGACCAGTGAACTGGGAGTCAGACGGCGATGGCTGCTCCATATCCCTGAGTTTGTGAATCCTGGTGTGTGCGTTATGGGGGGCCAGGTCGTGCTGTGGCGCGCGAAGACGGGTACGCCGATCCGTCAGCCAATGCGCCCACTCCCACATCAGGCAACTGACTGGCTCGGACAGTGGTCTGATTGTGGGGTGGGGAAAGTGAGGTCGAGAGCTCAGCGTATTTTCCTCACTATAAACAATCTGACGCGCTTGAAACTATCACGGTGCGCTAAAAGCCGTGGCTTGGAAGGTTGCCAACTGACGGGATAACTCGGACCGCGTGGTCAGCCCAATGTGTGTTTTTGTGTGGAGTGGCTGACTGGCGGACTGAGAGTCAGGTTGCAATGGCTCCTTCTTAATGTGGCCTTTATGGCACTCCCACTCCGTGGGATCCGAGCCAGGTGTGGTGGCACGCCCAGGGGCGGCTTAGGCCGCGCCAGCCACCTGCGCCCTCTCCCATCTCCGGTCTTCTTGACTCTGTCTTGACACCGGACTCAGGTGGGGGAGAGGAGAGAGTGCGGTAGCTGCAGCGCAAGGCTACTATCACTTAAAACTAATTCACGCGCAAGTCACCGTCCCTGCACCACCTGGTGTGGAGCATACGGTGGACCTCGTCGAAATCGACGGTCGAACTGCCAGGCCTACTCGGCTACATGCACCGCCATGAAGAACTGCGACATAAAGACGCAAGCCATACTACGTCACCACATAACTCCTAACCAGCACCTACACCGCACACGAACACGTCCAACTATCACACACCGCAAGCACGCAAACGGTACGTCTCATGTAAGTGGAGTGTGTGCTTCGGTTCCCTCACCATGTGGCCACTCTACTAGATATGTGAATTGAGCAGTCCACTCCCATTGTCTGAAAGCTTGGTTTCCTCTGTGGCACGCGCAGACGGGCTGTTCCTAGTTCTGTCAGCCACTTCTCCCAGCCTCAGCATCAGTCGCCTGACCAGCTCAGAGAAACGACTGGTACTGGGGGTAGGGCAGTGAATGAGGTCGACTCGCGGCGCATATTCCTAACCATAAACGAGCTGAAGCGCCCGGGGTTATCATGGTGCACTAACATTCATAGCTTTGAAGGTTGCTAACTGATGGGGTAACTCGAACATCGCAGTCAGCCCAGTGTGGGTTTGTGTACAGGGCCGACTGGCGGACTAAGATTCAGACTGCAGTGGCTTCTTAATGTGGCCTATAGGGCATTCACATTCAGTGAGATCCGAGCCAGGTGTGGTGTCACGCTTAGGGGTGGTTTCTCGCAACGCCAGCTATCTGTGCCATTTCCCACTTTCGGTCTTCTCGACTAGGTGGGGGAAGAGTGTGGTAAATGTAGCGTAAGTATACTAACACGATACACGAAATCACGCGCAAGTCACCGTCCCTGCGCCATCGTGCCGTGGGATATACGGTGGTCCTCGTTGGAATCGATCGTCGAACTGTCAACCGTAAGTTATCGTTATAGTTAGAATGTTCCAAGCTCGTTTAGTACCGCTTCCCGATTTGTATGGTTTGGTTACCGGACGTATTCACACTGCGGCTCATAGGGTGCAGTACAAAAACTCCGCAGATTGCCACCTGTTGGTGGCAGTTCAGCACGGTGCAAAATGGTCGTCGTGGTTCTACTTAGGAAATGCAGGACACTGTGACACTGGAGCAATGCTTCCTTTGAAAAGTGCCAGCCAACCTTATCACTGGAGACACAGATATACTTAAGACAGGAAAATTTACTGATTTTTTAAGATGTCGCCAAAAGCAGAGAGATGATGGGGTAGTCATGACCGTATTTTAGTGAACTATTGTCGAAACTCCTGACCTTATCGTAGTTTGATGAGCACAAACGAGAAAAAAATGCAATCTAAGAGGGCGAACAAAATTAGAGAAAATACCATTTCTATTTATTTAATTTATGACACTAGAAAGCATAAACACACAACAACTGCCACGACAACCAGTTGGAGCTAAAGTAGTCGTGTGGTAGATAGGAAGAACTCGGGATCAAACAGGAAATCTTGCATGTCGTCGGTGGAGTATTATAACTGACTGTGTATAACATCGATTTTGCACCCTCTCGGAAACGCAGAATAGGTTTGCCTCACCTGTTCGGTTATCTTTAAAGACGTCCAATGTCAACTAGAGCGCATACAATGGTATGTGTAAGCTACTCGGTGCATCCGCGGTTGGTGAGTAGTGAGACGATGATCTACTAGTTGAGAAAGTCACGAACTGAGGACGTGAGACCTACTGAACGATCACTCCTGGATAATATGGCGGTATTATTATTATAAGGGATGGATGGCCCCCGACCGAAAAATTCGGTTGTTTAAAAACAGTCAAAAATCAAAGTACCGAGTGTTACCGGTAACTAGATAAGGTTCCATTGGCCTCTAACATCTTACAGACTCGATTTAAAAGCCCGTTGAAAGCAGAGGTCTCCTCTATTCCATATCCGGCTCATTTTCCATGAAGACGTATAGCAGGTCAACCCCATTGCATCAATCGAGATCATCGGATGCGGATGAGCCGGGGCCTCTTCACACACATGCAAAGTGGTTATACAATTTGCGATGACTAGGAAAACAGCCGCATTCAGAAATATCTGGGAGCACAAACCCTTTGCGTGTTCTTTCAGCGAGCACTGCGCTCACTATGCCGTGTGGCATGCAATGGAAGTCATCGCTTCCAAAGGTCGAACTGTGAGATCAGAAATTAGGCCGGCTGATCCCGGCACGAATATAATCGGAAATTCCGAATGCGACACTCTCTACCCCAAGTAATTCAATGATCCAAGAAAACTCCTGTGGACACGATGTAAGACTGGTGCCATATCCCAAAAAAGGGGTCAATGACCTGAAAAGCGGTCTGCGGGACACTCGCAACTGGTTGCCAAATGGATCCGACAACAGTAGGAGCGTTAAAGCGCTCGCACAATCAGGCGGCATGTGACGCTAGATAGAGTCGGCAGACGGACCTTTCAGATTCGCTAGCCCATTAAAGTCTGATCTACTTTTCGTTCGAGATTGCAAGATAAACCTCCTAGACATAGTACGTAGATACAACTGACAAACTTAATATAGTCCATCTAGATGCTGTCTGCATCCCGAAACTTGACTCCGATGACAAGCAAATTGTTTGGCCGCCTTAAAAAATTCACGTACACCACTCCCCCAAGGGCGCCTCAATATTGTAACACGCATGTCGCTGAAGGTGAACCAAGGAATCGTCACTGCGGAAAAGTCACTCGTGAGAATTCCCTTCCAGCGGAATTGCAAGTCAGGAAAGGAGGCCATGCCAATACTCGTCAGGCGGTATGGCATCGCAGCAGGTTATAGGATATAAACAAAAACCTATACTTCGAGGAAACAATAGGGATCAGTCAAATGTGTAGAAATGTCTTCTCCTTCGTATCAGGAAATTTAAAACAAGACTAATGGGAGAAGACAAACAATAATAAACAGACAGTCAGATCCACACGTAAATTACTGGATAGTGGAAAAGCAGATAGCTTACATAAAAAAAATAGAGCCCCCATGCAGAGGCTGATCCCAGAAGGTTGGGTGTAATGCCTTGATATAGTCCAAGAATACCGCGAGCTTTGTATACTTCACGTAAGGTGCCGATAAAACGAGTACTACGCGGGCTAGAAAGGAAGGAAAAGAGACCAAACTATTAACCGATAAGGGAGTCAACGGAATGTGACATGAAGTCATTTCAGACCAATATGTCTAACGTCCCTCAATGAACAAACGAAAAGGCTTGGTTTTTGACGAAAAAGACTCGACTGTAGCAAGCAGAGTAAACTAACCGAGCAGTGACGGCACCTGTACCTTCGTTGACTTGAAGGCGAACTTTGGCCAGATCCAAAGGGTGCAAAACCATCGTACTCACCGTCCCTCCGGCCAAGCCCGCAATCAACTGCTCCCACCTTACATGGGGAAGAAAACGGTACCCGAGGCAGGTGCTATATTGCTGGAGTGGAGATTCTTGACCGGGGGAGGCGTTCGAAGGAACCATTTCCTGTCGGCCTAAAAATGCGGCGGTCGGTTAAATGTGGGCGAAATTGCTGCGAACAACGGACTCATACTGACAAACTTAACCCAATTGTGACTTCCTTGCTGGCACGGTATCGTCTGCAAACCCTACTCATAAAACGAGAAGCAGGGACGCCTGTAATACGGGAATGGGGGCAAAAGGGTCTTATGGGCTAAAGGAACCGGGTGGCATACTCTGCGAAGTAGAAATTTCCCACCCTAACCCTGTACCTAAAATCAACTAATTCTAATCCTGACCTCTAATATAACCATCACAATTATGCCAAAATTGACGAAACATACCTAAATAAAATAAGCAGGTAAGTTTTACAAGAACGACTAGGTGAGGTTACATACTCTAGCGTCGCCTCCTTTTACAGAAATGATTTTTTAAAACTATGGGATTCCTCGATGAAAATGTTCCAGCCTTTGTGAAGCTATGACGTGTCCTATCGCTACGGGGAAAAAGCTGTCAACTATTGAGGTAACCTTCAAAAGCAGTTTCCAAAGATTTAAAATTTATGGGCGCTATAGTTCGACGAGTGGTCGCGTATAAATGATAAAAATTGGAAACAAGCAGATGGCAAGAACGGGGAGCCACCGGTAAATATGATTTTAAACTTAAACCTTTAAATATTGTCGAAGAAAATACCCAAAGCAGATTTTTTAAACACAAATGGGTCTAATAGATAATAATTTCATCACCTCTGTTCGGAGTTTCACCATTCATTAGGTGAATTATGCACCGAGGAGCATTTACTACACGGAAGTGCCTTGAATTTATCAAGGAGATATAAAAAGGGTACGGATGATAGGTATACAGGTGATGCGTTGTTGTGACTTTGAAAGTCAGCGTTGATTTCTCACTCATTCGGCAATGCTTAAGAGTCGCGTACGAGGGCTTTATAAGTAACCGGTTAAACGGCATTACATGTCAATGTAGAAGCGTTTATATTGTATCCAAGTAGGATAGTAATCGTAGTAGTTTACGAGGCATTTGATGCGCGTGCTGTGGTATATGAGAGAAAGCGATAACAAGTTCGGATTTGCACAAACGTTTTCCGATCAAAAAAGAGTCCGAATTCCGATGGCAAGAGCGAAACCGAGGGTGTGACAGGACTTACAAATGCAAATGCAAACAAACGCGTTGTTTAGGTGTTTTGATGAAAGGGTCACTTGTTTGAATATCGACAGAAAAACGATACTCACTAAAGACAAACACGCCATCAACCCTTCCGCTTCCGCTGGCATCATGTATGTCTAATGCCTTGGCGTACGACATGATGCAGCATAGCTTCTGAACACTTTACACACGTTACGATTGTCATCGCTACGCCTCGGGTTCGCATACTCCTTGAGATTTCGCATAGCCATCATTTCCAGTTTCTCCATGATCCGGAGGACGGCAAAAGATGGTCCTTTTATGTAACTGGCTGCAATTTTAAAGAGATTTTTTACAAGTACCCTGTTAAATGTCGATATCCTGAAGACTGTTTACGCAACGCAAAAATATGGATACGTTCCGACTCAGACAAAGAATTATGCCCTTCCATAAAGGCGATTTTTATTGGTTGCGATTTTTTTCCAATGTCTTTCACAGTAAGGAGGGAACTGTAATAAGGTCCCGAAAATCGAAGCTAACCGTGGTACAAAACTGACCAAAGTCATTATAGCCATGGATCGTGGTCTAAAGACTGCCATCCTGAAGAAATTCGCAACGCAAAAAGCGCAAGTGTTCAGCATGCGATTAAGAAGAGCAAGTAAAAATGTTTTCAGGAAATACGAAGCTCTGCCCATGAAAGCAAAGAAATGTCAGAAAAAATGAAGACACGACTACTTTTCAGCAAATGCAATGTTGTCTGACAGCAGCAGACTTCTCGATGGTCACCCAACGTACGATACTGAGAAATAGCAGTATAAGAACTCTGTTGATGGATTCGTGCTCGAGTTCTAAGGCTCAGACAAATCGAAGAATGATTTTGGTGCTTCATCAGTCTTCTTTTTTACTTATAAAAACATCTGGAATAAGAACATTGGCAGAATGATATTACCGACAAAGACAAGGGAGACTGGAATGACATTTTCTGGTTTATTAGCTGCCATCAGCCAGCCATACGAACATTCACCTCCATTCTTGAACATTTGGGGCACTATGCGCTTCGGGTAGCTCTCAGTTGGGAACTACTCTCAACACGAGGAGCAGCAACGTACGAGAATATACATTTGTTCGTACAAATTTATCCAAGAAAAACTAGAGCCGCGGTGCTTAAGATATAAGGCTCCCGTTAACAGGGCTGTAGTCCAAGATGTGAGGCACTTTATCAAGTGGACGGCGTGTATAGAAATTCAAGGCTATGATAGAGATGAATAGAAGGGGGGTAAGTCAACGTCCTCGATGATTCTATTTCCGAAGACCTTGGGAAGACAAACTCGACTCTGGGAAATCACAGACAAGAAAAGAAGAAGACTACCTCCGACAACGTGCCACCTTCCTGCTGTAGGCACACAGACCGACTCCGGGTGTTTCAAAAAGTAAATCAAACGAAAGGAAAGAAATGAGGAGGGGCGAACAACTTATCATTCTATCCGCCCAAAATCTACTTGATGACAAGGAATTTTACAGACGTGCACATAAGCCAAAGCAGTAGCATATGGGATGAATAAATGACGTTGAGAAGTTATGTCGAATACTAACCACCATGAATGAATGGCGCCACATGATGCACAATATTGGCACAAAATGAAACCAACCAACACTGCCCTCGTCCGATTCTAGGCTTGGCCAAAGATCCACAAACAACATATTCCAATGTCACTAATCCTTGCTCTAAAAGGCAGACCCAACTTTCATTGGTTAAATTGGTGTACGCAAACCTAATTTTTCTACAAGGCGATTCTACTATCTCAGTTCGGTCAGCCTCCAAATTCCTTGCAAACCTCCGAGGTCGGAGAATTCAATTGGATGAAATAATGATCTCTTTGGTCGTGACTTTGTCATTCATATCCATTCCACCGCCTTTGGCACAGGAAGTCTTGGGCAATAAAAATGGAGGAATCACACGACGACACTCAGAGCCTGCTCAAAATTGAGCATCTCATGAGGCTGTTCGAATTTCACCAAAAACTTCACCTTTAGGGTAGAAACCTAGGAGCAGATCAAGGGAACCCTAACGGGCTCCCCTAATATTCGGGTAGGTGGCAGAGCTGGTCGCCTAAGGGTCAAAAAAGACTGCCTGCATAAAGTGTGAGCCGGTATTTCCATACCGTTAAGTTGATGACACGTTTTTCGTCGCCAGAAGGAACATGTTGCAGAATTTCCACAATCTGCACAACTCACTCTTCCTGGGTATACTATTCACACAGGATAAAAAAGGAGCAACAGTTGTCCTTTCTATACGTTCTTGTTATTAAAAGTCCCAGAGATGAACTACAGATGAAAGTTTACAGGAAGACGACGAGCATCAAGCGGCTTCTCAGTTTTCACAACAACCATATGGTGGCTCATACACGAACCTGTGTGAGTGCACTCTGCAAAAGGGTTCAGACTCACTGCTGCGACCAAGAATATAAAACACGCGAGGCCGATACCTCCGCAAAAATTTATGCGGAATAGCTATACGAGGGTGGGTATAAGCCGATGTTTGTGTTTTTTCCCGAAAGAAACCACTGGAAACACCACCATGAATATGACATGCTCTAACATACATAAAGTACGTTTGAAAGGCGACCGAACGCGTCGCTGCGGTACTGCGTATTGAATTGGCTGACAGTCCATAGCTACCATGCGCTGGGAGGCCTTAAAATGAAACACGGATTTAATCTGTGGGAGCAGTCAGGCGTAGTATATCGTGTCCGTGCCTAAACTTTCCTTTTACGCATATTTTAGACTAAATGCATGCTTGGATCGCGCATATGCAAACATAAATTGGCTGTTCCGCGGAGTGAAGAATTATCACAATCGGCTGCGCATAGATTCGAAACAGTTCATGAGTTTAACTGCGCAACCATCGATATAATTGCCTACACCGGAAACAATGCATGCGACAATTGGTCAAAATCTGAGTCTCGAATGAGAAATCAGCCAATCAATGTATTAATTTGGCGCCGGCATACAGAGCCCTGCACAGACACCACGTCGTAACCGATCGTTGATTAACAAACAACCCCTCTAACTGTCACCTGTTGTGCAAAGGGTTCCGGTGCTTGGAAAATCTTCCTTCTAACTTAGAGGTACTCAATTTGTTGTCAGTGAGGAAACTGCTGAAAAGTAATCCATTAAAATGAGAAGGTCAACTTAAAAACAGTGGGACGTTTGGCAACTAACTACACATTACAGAATCTTACATAAGCCGATAGCTCAGTGGTATCACCGTCCTTTCTCACACATTGGTGCCTTGGTTCAAACCTCGGCAGTACCGCGTATTTCACACAGGGCATAACCGCATAAACACTCGCAGGTCGATTTCTGTTTATCCCACATTCTGCTGCTCTGAGAGCGGAAAAATAAAATTTCCGTTTAACAGGAATGCCCAGATCAGGTCGTTTGTTATTTGTTTGAAAGTTTATTAGATGTTTATTTTGTGAAAACTCATTTACGGATGATCGTGAAATAAATTATCAAACGAACATTTATTCTAACATGTGATGGGACATGTTGCGCTCGAATTCTCTGCTGTGACATAATGGGACGCTCACCAGAGGGTGATTATCGCCCTGATTCCCTTAACAAAAGGGCTTAACGAGATATCTTTCCAAATCCTGGATTTTAAACCCACGTTTTTAAGAATACAAAAACGGTACTGACTGACGATATCTGCTGGACCATCCGCCAAGGGAGTGCACGGCATAATAAAGTGGTGAGTAATACGCATGGTTGTGCGCAATCCATTTTCGTGTTAGTGGTCCAAAAAACTTAAAGTAACCAAATGAAACGTTTGTTAAATTAATAATTTAATGATCCCGTCTATAAAAGAGATAGAGACCGGTCTTGATCTATAGGGACACCAAAGTCTTGAAGACTTGGAAATGGCTCACGAATTCAAATTTTGTGTTCATATGTATACTTCCTATGCTATATGCTTTCAGGCGGGAGACAGCTGTGAGAAAATTATTTTTTTAAAAAAAGAATGCATAGTTGTATTGCGGTTAACTTTGACGCAGTTCATCGGTCGCAATGTTCCGAAACTCCGGTTTTGTGTCCGGAAATGCTAATTATCATGCTCCAGCACGAGTTATCACATATGAACCCAGCAAGGGAAAGAGGATGGATATTAATCGTGTGCCTAGAGCGGTACAGCTCCTGCATGATCCCTTCTGAAGGGGAAGAGTTTAATGCCATTTGTACAGATGATGGTGAATAAAGAAAGGCTGAAGGTCGAGGAGCACCACCGTGAGCAGTACAAAACCCATCCTGTAGCAATACGTCAGCGACCCGTACATCTGTAGTTATCCTGTTTTCAGCGTAGGAAATAAAGCAAACGTGGAAGGAAGTGGAAGCGCATAGTTGCCAGTTCTTCGCAAGCAGGCAGTTACCGTGTTCACGTAGATAATTGCGTAACTGTGACAATAGTGCACGGAAGCACTTTGGTGAGCTGTATATGAATGGCTACTAGGGGTTATGTAACACTCCTGAAGGAGTGCAACATGCGGTTGGTCAAAGTTCAAAGGAGCAGGTGATCAAAACTGTTTGCCGTATATGGTTATCAAAAAACAAAATATGAAGAAGGCAGTACTGACAAAGACAACAGAGACTGGGAAGGCAATATTGGGGATTACAAGCCACTATCAACCTAGAATACCCAAACACCGGTTTTATTGGAACTGAGATTTGAACGTTTAGTCCTGGAACATTGAATTTTTTAAATCCAACGCTCTACCACATTCAGCGTGCTGCCCAGTACTGGGCAGACCGTATAGATACTCCAGTCATGCTATTTCAGTTTCTTTAAAGAATTATGAAAATGTAAACAAAAAGGATACATAAGTAAAAAAAACTTTGAATAAGCCTTGGTTACAATAAAGAAACGGCTAGAGGAAAATGCCAGTTGTCAACAGCGTGGTTGCGCCGCAGTCTACTTTTTCTATTCCGCACAAATGTCAGTCTAGTAAAATAGTGTGGTTTACACTTGCTTAATATATTGAGAATTTCTTTAGATTATGAACTTATTTCTTTTAATTTTTCCGTACCACCTAGACCAGTCCCCGTTTTTGGAGATGTGTTCACCGCAACCATTGTAATACGGTATTTTTCTTTCAGGTGCTGTCATCCTTCCATGGGGGCTGTATTTTGAACATCGTCCGCAGTTATATTGGTCTACTCTTGTAGCGATCCCTCAGAACTGAAAAGGAAAGACATTGCTAAATAATTGATCGCGTTGTGATCAATTTTGTGATCAAGATTACGTGAGTAGCGGATCTTTGTAGTCAATGTGAAGGAAAGTTCATCCCTTCCTACGTGTTAGTCTCCAGTTGCAAATTCCCCATTAAAAAATCTTGAATAGCGTCTGGATTTTCTCATAGGAGACTATGGTTTCATCTCTTCCATTGTGATACTCTTCAATGCATCATTACCCCGATTGTCACCTTGCGGACGGTTGGACTATATCCTCTTTTAGAAGAATTTTGTGTCTGTCGGAATAAACTCTTATAGTATAACATTTCTGATTTATTTATGCCTCGTTGGATATCTGCACTGACTAAAACAGAGGGTTGTAAGCCTACAATGTGTGAAGAAGACAACAAACCACGACGAAAATTTGAATACTGACCCTAACAGAGCAGAAACCACGCTATCGGAGAGCCCTGTGGGCTCGGTTATCACACTCCTCCGCTATCACGAAAATTCTTTGTATTGATTAGCAGGCCAAATCTCAAGTCAGGGTCAAGGTCGAGGGCCCGCGTAAATAAATTTTAAACATGGTAGATGCTTTGATTTTTTAAACATTTATCGGGAATAACAGTGAGTTTATGATAAATTCTAAGATTTAAAAAAGTTCTTTTTTCAGTCCCGAACAATTTATTGTCACGTTAATAAGAAATTTAAAAAATAAGTTGTGCTTTGCACATTTTTGGTTTGAATCCGTGCCCGACTTGCCATTTTCTATTTTACTGTACAAAATTATCGGCATTATTAGCCGTTTTATGTATGCTGATTTAAACTTTTAACTCCTTTTATCCATTCGTTAAACCGAAATTCGATCTTGTTGTTTAGGGTAACCCGAAGAGACTTTTTAAAAGCTGCAAGCTCGTGGCATCCCCTCCATCCTTCTATACTAGAATAATGCGAGGAGATATATCTGGCGTCTGTGAGATTTCGCAGGTTTCCCCAGTTGGTCATCGCCGCAGTTTAATTTCACTATCAAAGCTTGGAGACCCTGGACTGCTTTGAAACTTTGCGTCCTGGAAATGTTCCAACGTGTGCAACAAAACTTCTAACTGAACAGGGCTCCTTATTATTTGAGGCACGGTTGTCCCATCTTGATCTATCTCCCTTCTGTTTCCGGCAGCTACGAGGTGATCTGCTACAAACATTCCGTATCATACACCCTCAGGACTGCTGTATCCTACCTGGAGATTTATTTGAGTTATCAACAACCGCGAACTTGAGAGTTCATTCGTCCAAAATACGCGGGAATGGGGCCAGGATGGACACACGAAAGTTCTTTTTCTCCAACCGTGTGGTATTATCTTCGAATGTTGTGTATATGGATGTTGATGTCTGCTTCCGTTGAAGTTTTTACGAAGAATCTGGATTTCTATAGCTATGTTTCCTGTGATACCACACGATAAAGTTAGTATTTTCCCAGTTGAAATAATTTGTTATATTTCAGTACGAGTATAATTGAATTTCTTATATCAAATTCATCGCATATGCTTACTGACATCAAGCCCCCCACTCACCCGTTGGCTGCTAAATTAAATATATATGTACTTATACCTCTCTTAACATGTGAGTAGCCACTGATGCCTGGTAATTTTTATTAGAGGACGGCTGCTAGTTGGCCCGTGTACGTTCGCTGTCCTGGGGGTCGATATACCACGGCAATATGGAGGTCTGATTGGTTTGGGACTTTCAGTTTGCAACAAAGTATTTCGCAAGACGAGATCCTATTGGCGAGGGCACACCCGGAATGAAGTCAATGCCTTCTCGTATGAAAATTGCGATTCCACCACCCCTACGTCCGTTTCTATCCATGCGGATAAGCTGAAAACTGTCTATTCTGACTTCTGTGTCTGCGATTTGTTCATTTAACCATGTTTCAGTTAGAGCTATGAAGTCAGGTTGTAAATGGTCCACGACCAGTTTAATTTCATCCATTTTGTTCAATAGACTCTGCACATTTGTGTACGTCATTTTAAATCTTGTTTTTTCTTCCCTCGATTTCTGAAGATTTTTAGTTCTTTCTTCCACATGGCGAATTTTGCTGGATATTTCACAATATATATCCAGTCTCCTGTCTGGGTTCAAATCTATAGGCTTGTGGTAGGGCTTTTGACCGGCGTGGTTGCCGTCAATTTCACCGGATGTTCCCATTAAAACGAGCGCACCGTTTTGACGATTTTTGTTGTCTACAATTTTTCAAGTTTTGTTCCCCCTCGTATTGACGTCTTTTCAATTCTGCTACCAGTGTCCTCATTTTCATCCGATCGGTGGGAGAGTAATCCGGCTGAAAAAAACCCCACGATGATTCTTTCATGGTCGGGACTTTCAAGAGAGCAATAGATCTACCTGCTATTTGCTCCCCAAGACGACTTTTAATGGTCTTGGTCGAACTCGAGGGGACTCGAGGTAGTAAAAAAATAGTTTCAATAGGGTCACTTAAATTCCAAATGGTCCTTTCTCCGTATCATGGGGAAAGCTACTGGGAAAAGATGAGGAAAATAAAAGGTTAATAGAATCAGTGTTAAGATAAATGTACATTCTTCGCTTGAATGCAGATAGACTAGTTAACGACCTCATTTCAATTGCCAAGTTATTCCAAAGAACACTATGCCTAGAAGCAAAAAAGAGAGAGCGTTTACACGTGAAGGATGCAGGAGGAGGTATAATAAGTGCAGAATTTCTTAGGTTATAAGGAAGACTAACGGGGGTACTGACAGAAAGCTTGGGGAGAGTTGAACTGTTATTTAGTCGGAAAAGGAGACAAAAGCCTGCTTCAAGTCTCCTAACCCAAAGAAATTTTAGCTTCATTAGCTGGCATCTTGTTGAGTAGGTAGTAGTTGAAAGAGTCGGAAATATGAGTTTTTTCAATTCAATTCAATTCAATTCAATTTATTGAGGGAAATAGGCATGGGCCTTTGAGTACCCTATTTGTAACGTAAAGTAAGTGCGGTATACAGAGAAACCATGTGGGTTGCAAAGGTACAAAAGGCGGTCATAAAATATGACAAGTAATGCACGACTCTCGAGGGTTAAGATAAATTCCTAATCGCTCAGGCTCGTTGCGGAACATAAAACTGTCAAGGTTCCTTTTAAAGCTTTCCAGCGATGGTGACATCACAACGTCTTCAGGGAGGGCATTCCATGGTTTAACCACTCTGACATGACCTTGAAGACCCTATAAGCACCACCAATTATTTGTTTTCCAACTTGGACAATTTGATCTTCGTTACCACTTCACTAGGACTGTTCCGGACAATACTGTTTAAACTGCATGTACTTATTTGCTTCCTGCTCATCTGAAATTCTTTCTTGTGCCGAAATTCATCATAAAACGGATCAAATTGGAATTTGTTTATCATCTATTCTATTGCACCCCTCGGTAAGA